>JAJOOS010019486.1:0-26562 GCA_029582725.1 Solanum chiquidenum
CCCTCCCCCCTACCAGCCCCCCATCCACCATCTACCTGCCCTCCCACGCCACAAAAAAAAGCTTAAGTTTGTTTTTTAAAAATATTTTCAACTTCAAATTTTTAATTTTTCACCCCTACCCTCGACCCCCTCCAAAAAAAAAAAATTAAGTTTGATTTCAAAAATTATTTTCTACTCTAGTAAAAATAAAAGATATTTCTCAAAAAAAAAATTCATTCAAAACCCAAACACTAAAAATCTTTTCCGGAAAATATTTTCTCCTCACCAACCAAATATGAGAAAATAATTTAAAAATCTACTTGTTTTCTAGGAAAATATTTTCTAGGAAAACATTTTCAATGGAAAACATTTTCCTTCATACCAAACACACCCTAAGTCTGGAAGATGGAGTAGAAAAGTAAGGTAGATATATGGAATCACGGACAAAGTAGCTTACCATTGGATATAAATTACGTGGGATTCACCGTTCAGGTCACGTTGTAGCCGCCTAAATATGTCATGTAGTGAACAAAGAAAGAGCAAATGTTGTATCAATATACAAAACCACAGTGTACTGCTAGTATCATGTCTAGCTCCAAATATACGAATCTAAAAAAAATAACTAAAGCATAGTAGAGATAAGATAACACACAACAACCAAGTCAGCAATACTACACGACTCTTAGTCACCAGTCACGACATAACAATTGTTTGAAGCATATCCCATATGATTACAAACAACTCCGGTTCACTCAAGGAACCAATATACAAGAGAACAATCAAATGTGTACTGTAATGACCCTTATGATCGTTATGGATGAGTTATTATTGAAAGAAAACAAAGGAGAAAACTTTTGGATTGAAGAGTTAAAATATTTAGGTTAGGCTAGGCTTGGACAGAATCTGAGTGGCATGAGGTATAGGAAAATTTAGAGAATGGACTGGGTGAAATGTCTAAGTAAGTTCTAATTTTCTTGTTGCTAAGACATTAAGGATTTCATAGGGCTCTTTAGAAGTTAATTCAAGTAAGTAGAAATCCTGACATCGAACTTGGGATGAAGGGGTTAGTTTAGGACGTTAACGTTCAAATCTATGTTGTAAAATAGGCTCTTTTAGGGAGATTTCCAAGTTTTTGTCCCGTAGAAGCCACTATAGAGGGTGACACACCTCTATAGCAGTGGAATTAATTCCCTCTATAGCGGAAGGTCCCGTTACAGCGTAGAGTCCCGCTACAGGGACACCGCAATAACTTGATGGAGTTGCCATAACAAGGTTACTCACATTTAATGCAGAAAATTCCCAAAACCGCCCATTGTTCGGCAAGATATTTCAAGGAAGAGCAAAGGTGACCTAGGGCGAATTTTCTCTATTTTTGATTGTTATCATTAGTGAAGGTAGGTAACTACTCCCTTAGCTTGGCAACTCAATTATCGGCCTTAGAATCTATGGTGGTTACCTTAGGGGAGGGTTTAAGTTGGTATAATGAAGGAAAAACCCTAGTTTGAGTATAATTATCATGGAATTTTCCTGGGGTTGGGATTTGGGTATAATCCGGGTATTTGTAGGTCATTTAGGTCTGATTATGTGTATATTTATTGTTAGTAGACAAACAACAAGCTAGGTATCATAACAAGGGGAAAGCTCAAGTTCTTTAGAGCATTCTCGGCTTGATTTGAGGTAGGTGATGATTGTTTATTTTCTGTTTATGTTATTTTCTTGTTAACTGCTTTGTTAGTATTGCATACATACTGTATGTTTATGGAAATTGAAGAAATATAAGTTGAAATGTTAATTTTTTTTCAATTGCATTCAATGAAGTGTGATTGTGATTGTTGGTTGGCTCGGGTGCCACACCTGGTATAGGATGCTCTCATGGTTGGCTCGAGCGCCATGTTTGGTATGAGATATCTATATGGTTGGCTCGAATACTATGCTGGTACAAATTAATAAAGGTTGGCTTGGGTACCACACCTGGTACATTGACTATTTGTGTATGGGTTCCATGAGAGAACCGGTTGTCTTGTTGTAATCTTGTTGCTCATATTTATTGTGAATGTCAATTCAAGGAGAGGACTAGGAATCCGAGCTATGTTATGATTATGGTATTAATTGTATGTTATCTCATTTATTAAGTTAGTGTTACTTGTTCATATTTAGTACAATTGGTACTGGGAAATGATCCTAGTAGTATATTGTGGATTTTGTGTACTAATATTGTACTTTCTCTTTCTTTGTTGAGTACTAGGCATATTTCAGTGGTTGTTTTGCGATCACAACTTTGATCCTAACATTAACTGAATCCCAGGGTGATCTACTTCTTTCATTCTGTCATATATGCATCTTGTTTTTATAGTCCATTTTACGGACTCAGACTCCATTTAGTTCTTTTGTTTTGTGGTTGCATCCCCGTATTCTAGACTATGTAAATTTTTGGTACATGAATTTCAGTTTTTAGGGGTTCTTACACAATTTTTTATTACTATGGTTTTTAATTATGAAACTTGTCTTGTTCTTAAGTGTTGAAACTATTTCCTTTTTGTTACTTACTGATTTATGTTAGTAATTATTTGGTCCAACTAAGGATTAGTATGAGTGACACTTAGGGAAGGTCAGAGTCATGATATATACCAAACGTGGTACACAAGCCAACCGAAGGATATCTAGTACCAAATGTGATATCCGAGTCAATCGATAATGCGTATTAGGTGTGGTACCCAATCCCACCGACAGTCACACAACACACAATCACACCATAATAAACACAAGTATATTAAAAGACATCATTGCCTGATATTGCAACAAGTTATCATTTCAATTTCATTTCTTTTTACCTTCCTAACCTGCATGCATTGTAAAAACAATACTATAGAAATAGTTATCATGCATACATTACATAACTTGCAAACAATCAACCATCATCTACCTTGAATTAAGCCTTGAAAGCTCTACTATACTTGATCTTTTCCTTTGTTACAAATCCTAGCTTGTTCTTAGTCTACAAATAATAATACAATTACAATAATCAATTGTCAATGACCTAATTATGTAATGACCTCCAGGTTATTTAAGTGTTAATGCCTAATGTTCACCATTTGACTCTAAGTCATTTATGACTTTCTGAGACTGACAATTCATTCACCTGGTCTTTCGTTTAGTTTTAGTAGAAGTTTTTATTGTTTTGGAGCTTTTCAATCTTTAATAGTTAGTTTTGATAAAAAGTTCAAGAAGATAACCTCATAATTCACTTCTGACAGTTTTATCATCTCCGAAATGGTCATTTTAGGCTAGTAGCATACTCGACATGACTCTTGAGGCTTTTAGTGTAAGTATATGCGATTATGCATTGAACTTTCAAGTTAAGGCCTAAGTTTAACTTTAGTCATAATTTTGAGTAAACGATCTAGGACGAGAATTATGTCAGCACGATTAGCTTCAAAATGTTGAGTTCGATCTAAACGACCCTTTGTTTGGATCTCGAGGCTTCTGGGCTGATTTCGAGCCCCTTTGTGGATTTTGGCTTGAAATGAAGTTTGGATGTGGGACTACTTCTTGCTAAGATAACCTCGTATGAGAATTTTAACTGTTCCATAGAGTCCGGAATATCAAATTGTTGCATATCTTATTTGCGTGCACGGGATTCCTAAAGAATTCGGAACTCCCCATTAGAGATTCCAAACCAGATGATATGCATAAACTGGTGTACGATTTCGTGTTCGCGGGCCGTTGGATGCGTTCGTGGAGGTCAATTGACCTTAGGGCCGTGTTCGTAAGGCAGTGACTGAGATCGTGAAGCCCGCATTCATGAAATTGTTGGTCGTGTTTGTGGATGTATGGGTCCCTCTTGGCTGCATTCGTGGGGCACTTTTCGCGTTCGCGGAGGACCTTCCTCGATCGCAAAGAGAAGCAAAGACTATTCTTATTTAAAGACCAATCGCGAGTCAACTTTCTTACAATGCTTCAAAAGGTGTTTTCTTGGTCATTTTAGCCCAGAAATTACTAATTCAAAGTTGCATGTGTCTGTATTTGTCAAGGATTTGTGGTGAGGTGATCAGATTGCATTGAGGACCCTTCGTTTGAGGTGAATAATTCGTTGAAGTTGTTGTCCCTCATCTTTTTGGTGTTTAAATTGTGAATTCATCGCATGTCTGTTGTGTTGGTTGTTTTAGGCCTCGAATTATGTTCAATTTCGAAACACAAATTTTACGCATAGTTAAAGACCTCTTACCGGAGTCAATTTTGGAAATTTTGGTGCAGGTCCCATAATTCCCATTTGACTCCAAAATTGGTCCAATTCTGTTTTATGTGATTTTGTTGTCTAAACGACCATACTGACATTGTGATACTATTCTTGATAGCATGATAGTGTTTGGAGGCCGTTTGAGAAAGGAAAAGCTCTGGCCTTGTGATTTGGAGCGAGTATGGTTGGCCTCTAGGTAGGCTACAAGTTCATTTCTATTTAGATTAAGCATGAATGTGTGAATTCATGATGATTAGCGATAAATTGCGGGGGGGGGGATACCTAGTTATTCCTACTTTTCTCCTTAGAAACCATTTTTTTATTGATATTATATCGAGGGTAGTACTATGTTAGTTGGGATTATATGTGTATTGTTGTATTTTGTTATGATTTGCTTGCATTTTTACTTATTGTTTGAAGCATGTTCAACCTTATTCTAGGATAGCCTAAGATTGACTTAGACTCGCAAGCCTTGTAGCATTATTATGTCTCCGACGTCGTTCTGAATGGACTAGGTCCCTGTGAAATGGAATAAAAGACTTGGGTATGATAGTATGAGCCTTAGTTTAGGCTCTTGCGCAGCTTGTTAGCCCTCTCTGTCTTCTCTCCCCATTTCTACAGCACTGATGCGTTACCAGAGGTTTTGCGCTTTCTCAGAATTGGTGTAGTTCAGGCTTGGATTTTTTTTGTAATCATTTACTAGTGGACTTCGATCCATGGTGGTTTGGAGCGTACTTGAGATCCTCTACGGAGTCGACACACCCCCGAGTCACTCTTACTAGCTAGGCTGCTTACACCTCTAGGAGTGGACTGTCTTGTTGGGTGGCCTAGATTGATTGACACTCTTGCTAGTTGGGCTGAGAGTTGAGTGGTTCTTGGTTACGTTGTTACTTGGGCTTGGAGCCCGACAAATGTTTTTGGATTCGAATTTGGGTTACTCTTCATTTTTGTAGTCTTGGATATTTTATGCACTTGTCGGCCTTTGATGCCTATTGAGTACCTTTTTTTGGTACCCATGCTACACTCTACAACTTTTTCGTTATGCAGATCTTAGTACCACCTACAACGATGATCATTCGTGTCATCATTTGTAGCTTTTGGATATCGGAGATGAGGGTGAGCACTTGACGCTTTGGATCAACATGTCTGTTTTTGTACTTATTTTAACTAGTCTTTTGTCTTTGAGGCGGCTTGTTGTGGTCCACTTTTAGGACTTGTATTTGTTCATATTATACAACTCTTTCCTCGTGACTTCCAAGTTCTATGAGGGATTCTATTATATATAGTTTTTAGTTTGCTTCCGTTTCTATATTTTCTTATTATTAGTGTTATTTTTTTATTTAGTTCTACCCTTATACTCATTATTTGTCATATTTGGGTACGGGTTGGCTTACCTACTGGTGTGTTATAGTAGGTGTCATCATGACTCGGAAAATCGAGTCGTGATATGTTGGTATCATAGCCCCAGTTTCACCGGTCTTACTTAACATCCCGTAATTTGAAACAACCATGAAGAAGCTTATAATTGTAAATAGTCATTTTTAGAAAGAATTCAAAATCTGAAAATTTAACCAAGTATGGAAAAAAAATGAGTTTTTGGTCAACTTTGAACAGTCATAACTCCTAGCTCAAGATGAATTAGGTGTATTTCCAGTTATGTTTGCAAAGCCTTCAGAATGATCTTTCCAACGCTGCCGAGTTTGCTCGATTCCGAGTTTGTATGAGTGAGTTATTCCCTTTGGAAGTTGGGTTGTTGGCACAGGGCAGTTTAGTCCGAATTTGTAAGGGTATTTTGGTCTTTTCCCTAACCATTTCTTTTGGTTATATTAAGGTTTTAGACTGATTTTAAATAAGTTTTTCCTTTTTAAAGTGAGGGTTAGGGCTTTGAGAGAGAAAAGGAGAAGAAGAGAAGAAGGACAAGAAGGAGCAAGGTTCGTAGAGATCGTCGTGGATTTCGTCGGGGGTGATCCCTATTAAGGTATGTGAGATCATAGTTTTGGTTTAGTTCATTCCCCCACACGCCAAACTCGTTTTAATTTCCGAGAAGAGATTTGGTTGTGTTTGTTGAAGCCTTGTTGTTGTGGTTGTGGAAGTCTTGTGATTTTGTTGAAGTTCTTGTTGATTTGGGACATGTTTCCGGTTGTGTTTCCGAGTTGCATCTATTGTATGTTGAGAAGTTTTATGATTCTAAATTGTTGGGGCTGGAACCTTTGAAGTTAAGGTGGTTTAGAGTTGGAAAAAACAAGGGAGAAAAGTCGAGTTTTCTAGGGAAAGGAGTGGCGCGCCGCACCAGCCAGCGCGCCCCAAAAGGGGTTCTGAACTTTCACCCTTGGGGTGCCGCGCCTGCCAGTGCTCCCCATCAGGCCTTCTGAAGTTTTAGGGCTGGTGCCCCGCGCCTCTCCGAGCGCCAAGGACGCCAATCCTTCTCATTCATTCCCCACTTTTTCATACATGTTCCTTGGTAATGTACCTATGCTTTATAGTTGTTTTCAACACTCTAAGGTACATCTAAACATCCCGAACTCATTCATAAACATGTGATCATATACCTTGAATCCATAATCCAATTCAAGGAAAGTTAGGATCAAGTCAAGTGAAGTTAGAGTCAAGCTTAGAAGTTAAGAAGTAAGTCAAAGCAAGTCTTTAAAGTCTTTTCAAGAGTCTTTAGTGAACGTTTTAACTTCATTTTAAGAGTATAGAGTTTCAAGTTAAGTAAAGAGTATAGAGTTTCAAGTTAAGTAAAGAGTATAGAGTTTCAAGTTAAGTAAAGAGTATAGAGTTGAGTTCATTTTTCAAAAGTTATTAGGGAACTAAGTATTCCCAAAGAAGTTTATAAATGTTTTCACATTTAAGATGAGAGGAAACTGAGATTTCCAAAAGAGTTTTGAACAGTTTGAGTACTATCTATTTTAAGAAAAAGATGAGTTTTGCGAAAGAGTTTCTAAAACATGATTAGTATGACAATCGAGTATGTCATCAATGTTTAAACAATATGGTCTCTAGATATGCTATCAATGTTTATGCAGTATGACTTCCCGAGTCATCAATGATCATATTAAAATATTGTTTTGATATGTTCTTTTTAGAAAGAGTTTCCAAGAGCAATTACCTCTTTTTAGAGGGTAGTTTGAGCAATTATTTCAAACCAGAGAAAAAAGTTAGTGTTTAAAACACTTATGAGCTAAAGTATGTTTTTGGGAGTAGTCTTGAGCACCGAATTGGGGACACGAGTTCATATTAACTCAACTCTTCATAAGAACCATGTAGCCAAACATGGGATTTAACGGGTCATACTTTTTAGATGATCACGTAAGTTAAGCTAGTGGATCCACTAAGTTAAAGTTAAGTAGTTCTATATGACGGCAAATTATAGGACAGTTCTGGCAGTGTGGGCAAGACGTTGTGTCACCACTTAGGTTCATAGTGGTGGTTGTCGGTTAGAGAAACTCCCACAGTAGAAATTTCATGGTTCCTCGAGAGGTTCTGCTTAGTATGGATGGGGGTATTTGACTTCATTCATGCATTGCACAAGTAGACTTTGAGAGGGAGCATGGTATTTTTATGATATTATAACTATGATTTTGACGTCATGTTTTAAATAGTTTTGCAAGTTTTATATATTGCATGTGTCTTATTGCTTTATATTGAGTTTAGTTATTCATGAGTTGAACGAAGCCAAGGTAAGTTCTCTTTTGTATCCCTTTCAAGCTTAAGTTGTTGTTTCGCTGTCCATCTCGCATACTCGTACATTCCATGTACTGATGTCAGTTGGCCTGCATCTTTTTACGATGTAGATGCAGGTACCCCTATCAGCATCCAGCACACCGTTGATCCAGCTGAGCACTCCAGAGTTAGTGGTGAGCCTCCTTGTTTCCGGAGGACTCTGTTATTTTGTGTTCCTAATTTTATTTTATTAGGATGTTGCAGGGTCTTTCCCAACATCCATCTCAGTATTATAGAGGCTTCATAGACAGTCAGTTAGTTAGTATTGAGTCTCTCATCTATGTATATATATAAATATTCTATTTTGAGACTCGAGTTGCCTTTTGACCATATTTTATCAGTTAGGTTGTTTTATGACCTTTCATTGCATTGAGTTATTCTGTCGAGTTAAGTTTTCCGTTGAGTTAAGAAAGCCAGGCCAAGGGTTCGCTTGGGGCCAACAATGATCTTCGAGTGTTGGTCCTGCCCAAGATGTGGGCTCGGGGCGTGACAAACTTGGTATCAGAGTACAGAGTTGAAGAGTCCTAGGGAGTCTATGAAGCCGTGTCTGTAGAGTCCTAGTTATCGATGTGAAGCGCGCCACATCTATAATTAGGAGGCTGTAACATTTAGGAACTATCTCACTTCTTTCACATTCATTTTGTGCGTTATAGTTTATCTCTAAAAAGTTTCCTTCTAATTCGTGCTTGCACGTGTTTTCAGAGGATTATGCCTCCACGAAGAGCAGTCAAAGTTCGTCCAGCTATGAGGAGTGGTAAGGAACAAGAGTTACCAAATGCACTAGAAGTGCAAACCCAAGAAGAGATCAAATAGGTTGATTTTCGTGAAGCTATCCGGATGTTAAGTCAAGTTGCGACCTTTCATGTTGGGCAGAGAGATAATCGACACGAAGTGGTTGATACTTCAAGGATCTGTGAGCTCTTAAGGATGAACCCACCCAGCTTCACAGGTTCAAGTATTAGTGAGAATCCGGAGAACTTCATTGAGGAGATAAAAAGGGTATTTGATGTGATACATGTTGCTGAGTCGGAGAAGGTGGAACTAGCTGCATACCAATTGAATGTGTTGCTAGAATCTGGTTTGACCAATGGAAAAAGAATATGGCTGAGGATGCACCAGTAGTGAGTTGGGTTGTGTTTAAGAGTGCTCTCATGGGGCGTTTCTTTCCTCATGAGTTGCGTGAGGCAAAGATAACAGAGTTTCTCACCCTTAATCCGGAGTCTATGAGTGTTCATGAGTACAGTCTGAAGTTTACACAACTTTCCCGCTATGCTCCGGAGATGGTTGCTGACATGAGGAGCATGATGATTTTATATGTTGCTGGGTTGTCTCGTCAGTCAAGCAAGGAAGGCAAGGTAGCTATGTTGATAGGGGATATTGACCTAGCAAGATTTATGATCCATTTACAACAAGTTGAGGAGGATAAGCTGAAGGATAGAGAAGGGTCTAAGGATAAGAGGGCTAAGATTTTAGGGGACGAGTTCAGGAAGCAAAAGAATGATGCCAATCAGTCATCCCTCCCACAGAAACAGAAGGGACCTGCTCCACCATCTGCTAGTGCACCTGCACCTGAGAACAAAGATGGGTACAATAGAAATTCCTGTAGTTTCAGGGCTAGATTTTCCTACCCTCAAGACAGCATGGTACCAAGGGGTAGTAAGGCTCCTGCATGTGCTAGGTATGGTAGAACCCACCCAGGTAAGTGTCGTGATGGCCAGATAGGTTGTTTTAAGTGTGGACAAGAGGGTCACTTCATGAAGGAGTGCCCTAAGAACAGGCAAGGTAGTGGAAATCTGGGCAATAGGGCCCAATCTTCATCAGTTGCTCTCCCAGGTAGGACGGTACCTAAAGGAGCTACCTTTGGTACTGGCGGAGGAGCAAACCGCTTCTACGCAATCAACAGTCGCCAAGAGCAAGAGGATTCACCGGATGTTGTCACTGGTATGATTCGAGTCTTTGACTTTGCTGTTTATGCTTTGCTAGACCCAAGAACGAGTTTATCTTTTGTAAGTCCTGACGTTGCAAATAAGTTTGATGTTCTTCATGAAAGACTTTGTGAACCCTTTTGTGTTTCTACGCCTGTTGGTGAGTCTATTGTAACAGAGAGAGTTTATCGTGATTGTCCTATTTCTGTCAATCATAAGAGTACCATGGCTGATTTAGTTGAGTTGGGCATGGTAGAATTTGATGTCATTCTTGGTGTGGACTGGCTTCATTCCTGTTATGCCTCAGTTGATCTTAGAGCTCGAGTGGTTAAGTTTCAGTTTCCGAGTGAGCCAGTCATAGAGTGGAGTAGCAGTTCAGTTATGCCTAAGGGTCGTTTCATTTCATACCTTAAGGCGAGAAAGTTGGTTTCGAAGGATTGTATCTATCACTTAGTCCGAGTTAATGACTCTAGTGTTGAGATACCTCATATTCAGTCAATTCTTATAGTAAGAGAGTTTCCTGAAGTTTTCCTGATGACCTACCCAAAATTCCTCCTGAGAGAGAAATAGATTTCGGTATAGACCTTATTCCAGATACTCGTCCTATCTCTTTTCCGCCATATAGAATGGCACCGGCAGAGTTGAAAGAGTTGAAAGAGAATTTAAAGGGATCTTTTAGATAAGGTTTTTAATTGACCAGGTTGACTCGAAAAACAACAAAGTTTCAACGGTCTGAAGCTTGTGAGGAAAGCTTTCAGAAATGGAAAGAGAAGTTGATTACTGCCCAGTTATGATATTTGGTTCTTGAGTACATACTGGGTATCTGAATCTTAATGGTTTCCACAAGGAGGAATAGTGATGATGAATGGGTCTGACCCATCATTAGTGTCAGAAGTAAAAGGTGAGAAAGACCCAGACCCTATCTTGCTTAAATTACAGGCAACATGTTCATAAGCAGTGATGGCTTTTGAACAAGGGAGAGATGGTGTTTTGAGGTACCAAGGTGGATTGTGGGATTAGTTTCAAGGATAATTGAGATGATTACCTATCTTACATGGAGCTGTTTACAACGATAGTTACCATTCTAGCATCCAAATGACTCATTATGAAGTTTTTTATGGGTGAAGATGTATATCTCTTTTTGGATGGTTTGAAGTTGGTGAAGCAGGGTTGATAGATCCAGATTTAGTTCGTCGAGCTATGGAGAAGGTGAAAGTGATTCAAGAAAGGTTGGAAACAGCACAGAGTCGTCAAAAATCCTACACTGATGTTAGGAGAAGAGCGTTAGAGTTCGAAGTAGATGATTGGGTATATTTGAAAGTTTCACCCGTGAAGGGAGTTATGAGGATTGGTAAGAAGGGAAGCTTAGTCCCCAGTTTATTGGACCTTACCGCATAGCCAAGAGGATTGACAGTGTTGCTTATGAGTTGGAGCTACCACAGGAACTAGCAGCGGTTCATCCGGTATTTCACATCTCTATGTTGAAGAAGAGATATCCACATCCCATTGAATCCGGAGGAAATGAAAATCAAAGTACTAAGTTCCTTCTTAGTGTACTTTAAGTTATAATGAGCTTTTTGTTGTTGTTGTGGTTTGCATGGTTGCTTGTTGGGTGTTGAGTTTGATGTTACACCCTTAGCCTAGTAAGAGTAATCTCATTCGAGGACGAATGTTCCCAAGGGGGAGATATTGTAACATCCCACAATTTGAAATAACCATGAAGAAGCTTATAATTGGAAATAGTCATTTTTGGAAAGAATTCAAAATCTGGAAATTTAGCCAAGTATGGAAAAAAATGAGTTTTTTTTCAACTTTGAACAGTCATAACTCCTAGCTCAGAATGAATTAGGTGTATTTTCAGTTATGTTTGCAAAGCCCTTGGAATGATCTTTCCAACGCCGCCGAGTTTGCTCAATTCCGAGTTTGTATGAGTGAGTTATGCCCTTTGGAAGTTGGGTTGTTGGCACAGAGCAGTTTAGTCCGAATTTGAAAGGGTATTTTGGTCTTTTCCCTAACCATTTCTTTTGGTTATATTAAGTTTTTAGACTGATTTTAAATCAGTTTTTCCTTTTTAAAGTGAGGGTTAGGGCTTTGAGAGAGAAGAGGAGAATGAGAAGAAGGAGCAAGGTTCGTAGAGATCGTCATGGATTTCTTCGGGGGTGATCCCTATTAAGGTATGTGAGATCATAGTGTTGTTTTGGTTCCTTCCCCCACACGCCAACCTCGTTTTAATTTCCGAGAAGAGATTTGGTTGTGTTTGTTGAAGCCTTGTTGTTGTGGTTGTGGAAGTCTTGTGATTTTGTTGAAGTTCTTGTTGATTTGGGACATGTTTCCGGTGTATTTCCGAGTTGAATCTATTGTATGTTGAGGGGTTTTATGATTCTAAATGGTTGGGGCTGGAACTTTTGAAGTTAAGGTGGTTTAGAGTTGGAAAAAACAAGGGAGAAAAGTCTAGTTTTCTGGGAAAAGGAGTGGCGCGCCGCGCCAGCCAGCGCACCCCAAAAGGGGTTCTGAACTTTCACCCTTGGGGCGCCGCGCCTGCCAGTGCTCCCCATCAGGCCTTCTGAAGTTTTAGGGCTGGCGCCCCACGCCTCTCCGAGCGCTAAGGACGCCAATCTTTCCCATTCATTCCCCACTTTTTCATACATGTTCCTTGGTAATGTACCTATGTTTTATAGTTGTTTTCAACACTCTAAGGTACATCTAAACATCCCAAACTCATCCATAAACATGTGATCATATACCTTGAATCCATAATCCAATTCAAGGAAAGTTAGGATCAAGTCAAGTGAAGTTAGAGTCAAGCTTAGAGGTTAAGAAGTAAGTCAAAGCAAGTCTTTAAAGTCTTTTCAAGAGTCTTTATTGAATGTTTTAACTTCATTTTAAGACTCGAGTTTCAAGTTAAGTAAATAATATAGAGTTTCAAGTTAAGTAAAGAGTACAGAGTTTCAAGTTAAGTAAAGAGTATAGAGTTTCAAGTTAAGTAAAGAGTATAGAGTTTCAAGTTAAGCCAAGAGTATAGAGCCAAGTTCATTTCTCAAAAGTTATTAGGGAACTAAGTATTCCCAAGAAGTTTATAAATATTTTCACATTTAAGATGAGAGGAAACTGAGATTTCCGAAAGAGTTTTGAACAGTGTGAGTACTATCTCTTTTAAGAAAAAGATGAGTTTTGCGAAAGAGTTTCTAAAACATGATTAGTATGACAATCGAGTATGTCATCACTATTTAAATAGTATGGTCTCTAGATATGCCATCAATTTTTATGCAGTATGACTTCCCGAGTCATCAATGATCATATTAAAATATGGTTTTGATATGTTCTTTTTAGAAAGAGTTTCCAAGAGCAATTACCTCTTTTAAGAGGGTAGTTTGAGCAATTATTTCAAACCAGAGAAAGAAGTTTGTTTTTAAAACACTTATGAGCTAAAGTATGTTTTTGGGAGTAGTCTTGAGCACCGAATTGGGGACACGAGTTCATATTAACTCAACTCTCCATAAGAACCATGTAGTCAAACATGGGATTTAATGGGTCATACTTTTTAGATGATCACGTAAGTTAAGCTAGTGGATTCATTAAGTTAAAGTTAAGTAGTTCTATATGACGGCAAAGTATAGGACAGTTTTGGCAGCGTGGGCAAGACGTTGTGTCACCACTTAGGTTCATAGTGGTGGTTGTTGGTTAGAGAAACTCCCACAGTAGAAATTGCATGGTTCCTCGAGGGGTTCTGCTTAGTATGGATGGGGGTATGAGACTTCATTCATGCATTGCACAAGTAGACTTTGAGAGGGAGCATGGTATTTTTATGATATTATAACTATGATTTTGACGTCATGTTTTAAATAGTTTTACAAGCTTTATATATTGCACGTGTCTTATTGCTTTATATTGAGTTTAGTTATTCATGAGTTGAACGAAGCCAAGGTAAGTTCTCTTTTGTATCCCTTTCAAGCTTAAGTTGTCGTTTCGCTGTCCAGCTCGCATACTCGTACATTCCATGTACTGATGTCAGTTGGCCTGCATCTTTTTACGATGCAGACGCAGGTACCCAGGATCAGCATCCAGCACGCCGTTGATCCAGCTGAGCACTCCAGAGTCAGTGGTGAGCCTCCTTATTTCCGGAGGACTCTGTTATTTTGTGTTCCTAGTTTTATTTTATTAGGATGTTGCAGGGTTTGTCCCAACATCCATCTCAGTATTATAAAGGCTTCATAGACAGTCAGTCAGTTAGTATTGAGTCTCTCATCTATGTATATATATAAATATTCTATTTTGAGACTCGAGTTGCCTTTTGGCCAGATTTTATCAGTTAGGTTGTTTTATGACCTTTCATTGCATTGAGTTATTCTGTTGAGTTAAGTTTTCCGCTGAGTTAAGAAAGCTAGGCCAAGGGTTCGCTTGGGGCCAACAATGGTCTTCAAGTGCCGGTCCCGCCCAGGGTGTGGGCTCGGGGCGTGACACTTACTTGTATAGAGCTAATACCTTGTAGAATCCTACGGATTTTAATTTTCACTAGCCCCATTGAATTAATGAGATTTGAGACAACCTTAAACTAATAATTTGGCCAGCACATAAATATTCTGAATATTTTTATGTTATCTAACTGAAGCACTCTGAGAGTGTGTTTGTATTGACTTATTGTAAGTGTTTTTAACTTTCAAGTACTTTTTAATTCCTAGTTGTGTTTACTAAGAATGAAAGTACTAAAAACTTTTTTAGAGTTTTTGGGCCAAACATCCTTCAACTATACTCTATGTCTAAACCACATCCTTACGCTATCACAATGAACAAAAAACCTCCCTCAACTATCTTTAAAATGGCAAGATTCATCCTTCAATTAGTTTTTGTCAAAAAAACTAACAGTTGATCAATCCACAAATCCCCCATTTGTTTGCTCCCATTTTCTCTTAGCTTATAGTAGTAATAGACAATCCTAACTAAACTGAATAAGCTAGGAAGAGAGGCTTTCATTCTCAACTTCACAATAGTAACCGGGAGATGTTCCCATAAAAAGTGAGAAAAATATTTCAAGTAAACTTTTTTTCGTCCTATATAATTATAGATCAGATAAGCAACATAATATTATAAGAAAAAAACGTATAATTTTCTCTTATTTCGTTGACAATGGGGGAATTCGAAGTATGAAGGTAGTCTATCTTTTTTTTTTGTGTAAATTTGATAAACACTAGCTACTGTATTTTTAAATATATAAAAGTAACATATTTAGTTATTACATAAAAATATATTATTATTTTTCCAATTTATGTGACGCTTTTCACTTCTTAAGATTCAACCTATGTGAACTTTATATAAATATTTTACTATGTATTTTTCATCATATTGATATGAGAAGAATTGCAACTTTAATATGTGAAATACACCACATGTTTATCCATAGTTAATTCTAGCTTCATTTACATGAAAGGAAATGAATTTAACCGTTAGTTTCTATCAAGAAAAAAATGGAAGGGTGAATCTAGCCATTTTTAGGATAGTTACAGGATGTTTTTTGCTCACTATGGTAGTAAAAAGATTTTATGTTATTTAAATTTAGAATATATTTGAGGAATGTTTTTAGCCAAAAACTCACTTTTTTAATTTAGAGCCTATTTGACATTGTTGTTGGGAGGCCAGAAGCACTAATTTTGAGAAAAAAAATATTTTTGTGGAAAAAAATAAGTTTGGCAAATCACTAAAAGTGCTTTTAAATGGAAGTAGAAGCAGTTTTTCTGTTGTTGGGAAAAAGCTAAAAAATTCTGCTACTTGAAAAAAGCAGAAACAAAAAATTATTTTTCTCAAGACTAAAATATCTTTTTCACATATACATATTGACCAATTTATTTCTTATTAATTAATTAGCATATTTCATAAGTTTGGTTAAATTTGATTTAAGAATTTGATTTTTAAATTTTTTTATAATAATTTTATAATTTATTTTATGTTTATATATTATAGATTATATTATGTATTATTTTGTAACACCTCGGACTATGAAAAGGGCTAAAGAGGGGTTCGTGCAAGTCACCCATCAGTTTTAAGTTTTGAGTCAAATTCAAACGATCATATATCTTAGTACATAAAGAATTAGGTGGCCCATGACCTATCAAATTAAAGGTCTTTGAGTTCTCTTTCTAATGCCGCCAAGTTTGCTTAATTTTGAGCTCGGAGTAAAATGTTATGCCCGTTTTGGTGAAGCCTCTCTTTTAAGGCACCTCAATCATTTTAAGAGGGGTAGTTTGGTCTTTTCCCATCCCTTCTAAACCTAGACACATTTTTCTTCACCTAACTAAGGGTCTAATTAGTGTTAAACCATCATTTCACGTTCTTTAACACAGAGAAACTAGAGCAAGGTTCAAAGAAGAGAAAAAAAACTAGGTTTCAAGCGTTCTTGAAGATTCTGTTTATTTCGCCAAGAACCTTTGTTCTTTCCAGATATGTAAGGCTTCTCACAGTGTTTGACTTGTTCTTCCTCACGTCCTACATCTCAATTTAGTCAATAAATCGTTACATCTAAGAGATTCATTCATAGTTCTTGATATTGAGTTCGATTATTTAACAATTGAGGATTTTTTATTCTTTTGTTTTGTGAATATTATTGTGTTGTTCATTTATAGTATCACATGAGCCCTATTGATTTGATAAAGTTATGTTTCTAAAGGAATTGTATGAAAGTTTTCATGTATTTGTGTTGGGTTTGAGAATCAAGAAGAGTTTAGGAGAAATTTCTCAATTCTAAACTAAGTTGGGGTCCTAATTTAAGCTTGAAAATTCATCAGGGTGTTGGGGAAGGGCATGGGGCGGCGCGGCATGATAGCGCCAAGACCTGACTTTTGAAGTTCAAGCCCTGGGGCGACGCGCTAGCAGTGCGCCAAGGCCTGACTTCTGAAGTTCAGGCCTGGCGCCATGCGCCAACAGTACACCGAAGTTTACTGAGACGATTCATTTCTTTGTTTCATATGGCACATGTTTCTTTAAGTTGTGCCCATGTTTCCTTTCCTTGTATTAGCTCATTTAGGCTCCATTTACCTTTTAAAATTTTGGCATATCTTAATCACTTGTCTTAATGCACATTCAAAACTAAAATGAGTTTAAGAGAAAAGTTAAAGAGTTTTATTGAGTTATTGTTAAGAATCTTTTGTAACCAACAATGGTCTTAAACTAAGTATTCTCAAATGTACCACTTTTACATTGAGAAAGAGAAACTTTGATTTTTAAAACGAGTGGGAGAGATGGTGTATCATCACATAGCTCAACTGATTGCTATCGGTTTGAGAATGTCCCAAATAAGAGTAAAGAGTAACTTATTGTATTTTTATACACATCCTTGAGTTAGTATCTTTTATTTATGAAGATTTAAACATTTCATCTTTTGTTGAGGTGAGTATTCTTTCAGTCTTATCAGTTCAGCTATCTATGCATTTTGTTCTCTTTACATACTCATACATTCCATGTACTGATGTCATTAAACCTCCATCTTATTATGATGAAGATACATATGTTCACGATCATCAACATATGCTTTGTTGAGATCATTTGCCACTCCAGTTAGCTTTGGTGAGCCTCCTTGCATTCCAGAGGAATTTTCTTTTTCCTTTCAGTTTAGACCTTTAAGGTGTTGTGGGTCTTGTCCCAACATCCTTGTTGAACTATAGATGCTTCATAGATAGTTAGAGTTGAGGAGTCTCTCAACATTTTCCCATTTGTTTGAGATATTTTGAGACTGTTTTGTAAAGTATTATTATTATTATTGCAATTAAGTATTTTTCAGATAGTTTGAGTTAAGCATTTGCTTGAGTTTGAATGTTCTAAATTCTATTTTCTAAGCTTGTTATCGCTTGCGTAAATCTTTCACTAAGTAGTCAGCCATGCCAAGGGTTCGCTTGGGGACCAAAAATGGTTCTCGAGTGCCGGCCACGTTTAAGGTGTAGGCTCGGGGCGTGACATATTTTGCAAAATTAAAAAAAAGAAGATAACAACAATATTTTTACAAGATAATAAAAAAAATAACAATTAAAGATTTTTGTCTCTCAAAAAAGATATAATATTGCTTGAAACTTTAAACATGTACATTTTAATTTAATAAAAACAAACATTTAATTATTTTTTTTATAATAGATATTTAAAATTATTTCTCTCTATAAAATAATTTTAATATTAGAAGTAAATAAGTAGTTGTCCCTTTTTGTAATTTGACTTTCAAAAATATTTTTTTTAAAAGATCAATCAAACGCAATTTGCTTATGAAAGACACTCTTCAAATGAATTAGCTCAACACAAATTGTTTTTTTCTTTTCAAAAAACGCTTTTCTGAAAAGCCATTTTTGAAAATTGCTTCTAAAAACAAGTTGTTTTTAGCAGCAATACCAACAAAGGTAAAAGTAAAAAATAGATAGCTACCTACTTTTAACTCCTAGATTTTAACTTTTAAGTCACTTAAATGAAATTTATTCAAACACCAAATTTTCTCTTTGATGTATTTATGATCTAAGATGATCGAATTCGGATGTGGAATTAGATATCGGAATTTTCATGATCTATATTTGAGATTCGGGGATACAAATATGGGTCTAAGAATTCGACTAAAAATAGAGTTATTTTTCTAAATTATGAGACATTGTGGAAAACTTACATGGTAAGTCTCACTTCTAAATAGTAGGAATAAATAAATATCATCATATCATATTATATTCATACATTAGATTTAATAATACAACATTAGCTAGAGTACATCTATAGAGAGAAGCTCTCCCTTCTCACTAGAAACTATGACATCCAGAAACGATATCCGATCGCCGCCTCCAGACCCACTAGACATCAACATAATGGATGTGGATGCAATTAATCATGGAAAAGAGGCCAAATCTAACATAAGAATCTCCTTCAGCAAAGTGCTGGCAACCCCATACCTCCAAGCTAGTCCAATCGAACTAATACCCACCACGGAATTGGACGCTATGGTGGTGGTTAATGAAAAGAGCAAACTTAATTCCAAGGAAAACAATGAGGATTCCATAGACAGAATGGATGAGGAAAACATCCAACTATCTGCAAAGGAAATGATGAGAATATACCAACCTTGGTCATACTCACTGATTATAAAATTGTTAGGGAAAAAGATGACGCACACATACTTAAAAATCAGACTAACTACTCTATGGAGAACAAGCGAGGACATACTACTAATAGACATGGGTCACGACTATTTCACAGTTAAATTCTTAAAAGAAGAAAATATGAACAAAGTTCTCCATTACGGCCATGGATCATTAATTGATTCTTTCTCTCTATTAAACGTTGCAACCAAACTTCGTAGCCTCAGCAGCTAAGGAAACCTACTCAGCCATCTGGCTACTTCTACCAGAGTTGCCGACTGAATACTATGATCATAAGATCTTAGCAACTATCGGCAAAAAAATGGGTAGACTAGTCAAAACAGACATTTGTACGTCGGCCACCCTTAGGGGGTGATATGCAAGAATCTGTATGGAGGTCCTTATTAGTATCCCGTAAGGAAGCACATCACAATAGGTAAGCTAAAGCAGGGGATAACCTATGAAGGAGACGGCATTTTGTGCACTAAATGTGGATGTGTTGGACACACCCAAATAACATGCCAAACAAATAATCAAGTTCCAGCACATACAAATAAAGTCCGAGCGGAAGCAACAAATGGAATAAACTCCAGGTACGTGAGAGTCGATGGAGCTGATAGTGGAACTAAGGAAGATGAATCCCCATGTCACCTAATCAAGTTCAAGAAACAACGCAACATCAAGTAAAGGCACAGAAACAAAAGGAGCTCCAAATTAGGAGAAATAGAGTGGAGCAGGCATCAACGTCAAGATTTTCGAAGCCAAATCAGGTAAGTACCTCGACTCTCAGCTTTTTCCATATAAAACAAAAGCATACAATGCAAATCAAAGAAAATTGAAAAGTAAGCTAGACCCATCAAACAATGATCAAAATTCAACTTGCAATGTTGCGTCATGTATTGACGTCAGTAATGACATCACCATGGGGGGAAACCCTAGTAACAATACCCAGATCCTCGGACAATACGTAAAAAGCAGAAATTATTTTAATAAGACTGAATTAAGTATTAAGAATAAAAAAGGAAAGCATAATAGATGTACCTCAATTAAAAATTACTAAAAATAAAGAAATTAAGAACACTCAATCCATAGAAACCAAAATCCCTCAATTAGAACATCTAAAACGAAAGGCGGCTAATACCATTTCAAATGGCCCAAGGACCCCTACATTGGCCCCTACTAGCAACAGTACCCTATCTGACCTACTACCTCCATAAAATACCAAAATTCCCCTACTCCATCCCATATTCCCACTAAGATAGGATACGTACTGGATACGCTCACCAATCCCAATAATCCCTCAGCCAAAAGCTCTTCACCGCCACTTCAGCTGAACCACGTGGACACCCCCATCGCCACATCCTCTTCCAACTGGGATACAACTGTTATTGATGAGATGGACGTCAATCTTATCCCAGACCCTAGGAGTTTCCCGCTACCCGGAAATATCGACTTACCAAATAAAGATACTTCTAAAAAGAACCTGCCTTTATTATTCCTATTACCAGTGTTAAAAACCAATAATATCAATCCCTCACTACAACTACTATCCCTATTAACTCCATATCTATAAACTTACCAAAAAAAGAAAGTAATGTCTCGCTCACCTCTCAGTTCACAAAACAGACGACAAAGAGCAGCGAGATTTCAACTGCTACAAGCTCACTTCCAAACAAACATACCTACAATGGAGATCCCATCCAACAACAACCAAAACTCCTCGACATAACCACCAATGACCCAGCTCTATGCCACATAGGCACCTCCACCAAATGTGACGCCCATGTCGAGGCTGGAGATGAGCCTCTTGGGGAATTCACTCTCCTTCGGAGTGATGCTGGAAGGGAGGGAAGTCGTGATTGTGGTCCAAAACCCCTCTTTCATCACTCAAGTTATATCCGAAGGTATGCGCTTTGCAATGGAAGCTTACAACAACCAAGTATGGTTAGCCTCAATACTCAGCCCTCAGATGGGTTACCCTTTTCCCCATCTCCCGTTCTTCCACATACCCACCTAGGAGACCCTTCTACTCCACCCACTAGAAATATCCCAATAGGAGGATATGCCTTTCTTTCCATCTCCTTCGACAAACCATATGACGGACCTCCTATTCAACCCTCTCCAAGCTTACCAGCAGGGTTTCCCACTTCCAGTGATGGTCCCGACGGGTTCGATAAGGAGCTCAAATCAGGTGACGAATGACACAGCTACAACATCTCAGGTACCAAATCCACCTCACCCCAACCCCCAAGCTCTCCTTCATACTACAAACACTGTGGAAATAGAAGAAACATTACAATTAATGAGGGAAACCAGAACAGAAATCACAGTACTAAAATAAATAAAAATAATGATCTTCAAAGCTCAGTACGAAAAGAAGTTCATCCATATTTTCCACCCGAACTTAATAAAAAGCTCGCTAGATATAAGGCCTCCAGTAAATCCACAGATAGGGAACTACATTCTAGTAATGATCTAATATTAAGGAACCAGGTACTACAGGTAGAGAACATGAGGAATCTTCCACGAAACTTAAATAAACCAATGAATATATGGAATTGTAAAGGGTGCAATGGCCCCAACTTTAGAAGAAACTTCAGATCCCTTCTTGACTGGCACAGACCACCTATGGTTGCTTTACTCGAGACAAAGATGCAAAGTCATCAAACTCTCCTTGATAGCTTCCCGTTCAATAAAATGATAGAGGTTCCAGTAAATGGGAACTCGGGAGGTATCGTAGTGCTATGGGATGACTACTTCCTGGAGCTTGATGAGATAGCCACAACTAATCAGGAAGTGCATGCGATGATCAAGGTAAGTCATTCTAACATTACTTGGTTATTTAACTGCGTATATGCCAGTACTCATAGATTTAATCGTAAGATCCTGTGGAAGAACCTAAAACAAATAAAAAACAACTACTCGGGTATGCGGCTTATCGGGGGAGATTTTAATGAATTGCTATCCAACCACGAAAAAAAAAGCGGGAACCCTATAAACTACTCTCGTACAAAGGACTTTCTAGAAACAATAAACTACTGTGAGTTTATAGATATGGGTTATAAAGGGAGAAAATACACGTGGTTAAATAAAAGGTTTACTAATAAGTCATATTTAATTTTTGAAAGACTAGAAAGATTCCTAGCTAACAATGAGTGGCTACAAAAATACCACGATGCACAGGTAGTCCACCTACCGAGGACCCACTCTGACCACTGCCCCCTATTAATATCCCTCTATAAAAATCCTCACAATAGAAAAAAAAATAAGCTCTTTAGATTAAAAACTATGTGGACTTCCCACCCTAACTTTAAAAATATTATCGATAAAGTATGGGATAGTCAAAATAACCTAACCATGGCCATAAAAACTTTTCAAATTGAATCCACAAATTGGAGCAAAATGGTCTGTGGAGACATCTTTAGGAAGAAAAGGAACATATACAACAGACTTCAAGGAATCCAATCCTCACCCAAATATACAGTAAGCTCCTTCCTCCAAAATCTTGAGCAAACCTTGATAAAAGAATACAACCTAATCCTTAAGGCCGAAGAAGATTTCTAGGCATTAAGATTCAGAATCAACTGGATAAATTAGGGATATGCTAATACAATATTTTTTTCACATATCTACTCTAAATAGAAGAAGAAGAAACAGAATTAATGCTTTACAATTAGAAAATGGTAACTGGGTGTACGACCACATTGATATTATCCAACAAACCACATACTTCTTCAAAGGTCTTTTCCAAACAAACCACAATAAATCTTCCATAAGCCTTAATCCCAATCAAAATATACTTCAAAACTTTGACTATACAACTCTTGATTTAAACTTAGCACCGGAGGAAATATGGCGAGCTGCAAACTCTTTCCATCCAAACAAAGCTCCCGGTCCTGACGGAATCCATCCTTTCTTCTATCAAAGATACTAGGATAAGGTAGGAGCTTCAGTGATCGACTTCTGTTAAAATTCCTGGTCAAAATGTACCATTGATCCTGAAATAAATACTTCCCATGTCTGCTGGATCCCAAAAACAAAAAATGCTTCTTGCCTAAAAAACTTTAGACTTAATAGTCTTTGTAACACCACCTACAAAATCACAACAAAAATAATTGCTAATAGAATTAAACCCTTACTAAATAGAATCATTGGACCAAACCAAGCGACCTTCTTGGAAAACAGACAGCCAGCTAACAACGCCATTATAGTTCAAGAGTAGTAAACTATTTTAAAAGAATGAAGGGAAAGAAAGGGAACTTGGTCATGAAAATAGATCTGGAAAAGGTGTTCGATAAAATAGAATGGTCTTATGTAAGATATACACTACAATCCTTTAATTTCCCTCCCAAGATTACTAGTCTCATTATGTCTTGTATATCGTCTAGCAACGTAGGTATCCTAGTAAATGGCTCTAGAACGGAGTTCTTCGAACCAACTAGGGGTATACGCCAAGGGGACCCTATGTCCCATTACATATTCATACTATGCATGGAAAATCTATCTAGGAGCATCAACGGAGAGGTAGTGAGGAATACATGGAAACCTATCAAAATAGTTGGTAAGGGCCCAAAACTATCTCATTTATTTTTTGCGGATGACCTAGTACTAACGTCAAAAGCGGACCTAAAATCATGTCAAAGCATAAATAGAACCCTTCAAACTTTCCGTGAGGCAAGTGGACGAACAATTAACCTAAATAAGTCAAAAAATTTATTCTCTAACAAATACCTAGAAATTATAAGACAAACTATAACACATCTGATGGGCTTCCAGCAGAGTAAGTACTTTGGCAAATATCTAGGTTTCCCCATAATCCAGGGAAAGGCAAAGACTCAAGACTTCCAATTCATATTAGAGAATCTCCAAAATAGGTTAACAGGGTGGAAAACTAAGTTTCTAACCATAGCAGGAATAACTACTCTAACCAAAACATGTTTAAACAACATTCCTAACCACATTATGCAATTACATAAAATCCCAACAAGTGTAACTAATAAAATTGATAGAATCCAATGAAATTTTATTTGGGGAACCACATACATAAAACGGAAGCTTCACATGATCAAGTGAAATACTTGCAGGGCCCTTAGAGAAAGATGATGAAAAATAACTGTTAGTAAGTACATAAAAAATGGGGTAGGGAATTTAAGTGAGGTGTCGTATGAATTACCCCTTAGCATAAAGCAGGGAATCTTAGGAATAGCAATACCACAAGGGAACCAAGCGAAGGACAAGGCAATTTGGGCATTGTCGAACTGTGGCACTTATAGTACTAGCACATCATACAAACATATTAAGAACCATAGTAAAGAAAATATTAGGGACGATAAATACTACCTATGGATTTGGAAGTTGGCTTGTCCAAACAAAATCAAGTTCTTCATATGGCTATGTCACCTTGAAAGAATACCAACATGTAGCTATCTTAGTAGTATAGGCATAGACATTAATCCTAAGTGTTCTATCTGTGGAGAGCTGGAAACCATTAAACATATTTTCCTAGAATGCCCTTTAGTCAAGAAGTATTGGCAGAAACTAGGGCTTAAAGACACTATTGAAAATATAAGAGTAGAGGGAGGGGAACAATGGCTTATTAGAGTAAAGAACATAAGAAAGTCTAATATCAACCAAACAATCAATTGGGCAACAACTTTCCCGTTCTATAGATGGAATATCTGGTTACAACGTAACCACAATTACCATAATAAGAAAAATCTAGAGATCCTGCTAAATCTCCCATACCAAGGGTTGTAGAACCAAAAATAAGGAAAAAGGACCAATTATGGGAACCACCGTTAAGAGGTTTGAAGCTGAACGTAGATGGATCCTTTGATCATAGAACGAAACTTAGCGAGGTGGGAGGGCTAATAAGGGACAACAAAGGAAACTGGGTAGTTGGTTTCAACATTAAAATATCAGCCCAAAATGCCACCCAGGCAGAGATCATAGCCCTCTACCATGGCCTTCAACTAGTAGCAATAAGGCAACTAAGAAATATCGGAATAGCGACCGACTCAGAATGCACTATCAATATATTTGTCGGAAAAAATGAAGAATACACTAACATCATCTATGACTGCAGGGAACTACTCCTCAGGCTGGGGAACCCGACGCTGAAGCACAACCATAAACGACAAAATCATGTGGCGAATCTACTAGTTAAGCAGGAAGGGAATGGAGAAATCACCATATGGGACACAGTTCCATCTTTTGTGCGCATATGAAGCCATGGAAGCAGACAAGGGAATTAATAGGTTTGATAATAGTGCTAAGAACCCCTGTAACGTTAAAGCTTCTGGCAACATCATATCTAGTACTTGTACTACTAATCCTACTATTAGTAGATTTGTAGCCACCTGATTGTATTGATGCATTATATAGGGGGGGACCTATGAAGGGGTGTGGGGGTGCCACGCCATCCCCGAACTTCGATGGAAACTCTATATATACATATATATATATATATATAATATTTATATAAATATAACGCGTTCCAACCCAAAGAACAAAAACTGGCTTGTGGTGCCACGGTAGGAGGGCAACTTTAGAAGGCTGATGTTGCGGGTTCGAATCCCATTTGAAGCTATTTTTTTGAGAAATTTGTTGCATACATATTTTAGGAAAAAAAAGGCTCCAAGCACGTTTTTTTAAGGCTGGCACATTTTATTTTATTTTTATAATTGTTATTGACTTAAATTAAATTAACTACATTATTACTCCTTTGACTTTTCTTTTATTTGATTAAATACAAATAAAAGAGTTCTCTTTCTCTTAAACTATTTCCAACCCCTTCTTCCTCCAAGTTTCAACTTCTCCAAAATTTTCATTGCCCATTCCGAACCCAAATCACTTGTTGTCGTTGCTGCCCGCCGCCCGTCTTAGCATTCCATCCAGCAACTAAGTCTTATTTGGGTGCTATTGTTTTCACTTTTCTCCATCCATCCACAACCTTTTATAGATTGTAAGTTTGTAATTCTATTTTTGTAAGATTTTTTTTTTCTATTTCTTGAGTTCTCTTAAATTTTAATGAGTGATGATTGATTTCATATTAGACAAGAGTTTTGATTTTACTTTGATATTCTAAATTTCTAATGAACATTGTAAGACATTATTGGTTAAAAATTGTGTGATATGAAGCATGTTAATTTGAATTAACTATGCCTTACCCTATTAAATTTGAATTAATTGTGAGTTGAATTGAATTTTAATTTTTGTAGGAAAGTGTTCTAGTTTTGTGAATTGAGATGGAGAAGTTTCTTGCGAAATTTAATCATTCTCAAGCAAGTTCTAGTACGAATGTCAATCCTTCTAGTCTTATAGATGACCTTAATTTAGATTCACTTGAAGCCGATCCAGGAAAAAGAGTACCAATTGCTCACTATAACCCTCAAATAAAGGATGAAGTGAGGAAACATTATATTCAAAAAGGGCCTTGTCAACCAAAAATGGATTCATATCCTCCAACTGAAATTGGAAAAAGAATGCGTCAATTTTGTAAAATTTGATTTGAAGGTCCATATTCTAAATGGTTGGAGTATAGCGTGGAGAAAGATTCTGTCTATTGTCTATGTTGTTATTTATTCAAAGATGATTTTTTCCATGG
>JAJOOS010019487.1:0-22704 GCA_029582725.1 Solanum chiquidenum
ATTGGCATGCAGAAGGAAATATGGAGACTCTCTTCCCTGACATCCACAATTTAGTTCTTCAGCAACAAAGTACTATAGCTGACTTATGGACTCCTCAATGGTGGAATTTTGTATTTAGAAGACACCTCAATGACTGGGAAATTCCAAGAGTAACAGAATTTTTTAGAAGCATTGATCAATTTAGTGGTCTGGAAATGGGGCGAGATAGATTGCAGTGGTTGGGAAACAGTAAAGGGATTTTTAAAGTAGGTGCAGTGTACAAGAAGTTGAATCATCCAAATCTGCAGCTACTCAAGTGGCCCTGGAAACATATATGGAAAGCCAAGGTCCCCTACAAGGTGTCTTGCTTTGTGTGGTTATTGGCTAAAGAAGCAGTATTGACACAGGAAAATTTAATGAAGAGGAGAATTACACTTTGCTCTAGATGTTTTTTCTGTGGGAAAACTGCAGAAACAGTCAATCATTTGTTTATCCATTGCGAAGTCACTGGCCAGTTGTGGAATCTGTTCCTGAGACGTAAAAGCATCTCCTGATCCATGCCTGGGAGAATTTCAGAGGCTCTATTTAGCTGGGAAGAAGCAGGGACACAAGCAAAAAACAGAAGTAACTGGAGAATTGTCCCTGCCACTATTTGGTGGACAATATGGAAAGAGAGGAACCTGAGAATTTTTTAGAATAGGGAGAGTAGTATGCAACAAGTTAAATTGAATTGCATTTCAACTCTGTGTTTTTGGTGTAATCAAACTTACTCTAATGATATTGTCTCTATCATTGATGTCTTAGACTCATTATAGGGATAGGTCGGTATTATTAGAGTTTCCTTATGTAAATTCGGGTTTCAGTACAACCTATGTACTGTTCTGCAGAAATAGAAACAATTACCATTTTCAAAAAAAATGAAAGAGTACTTGTTATTTCTCAATCCCAAACAGTTGGAGTTCGCAATATGAATTCGCTGTACTAGTTCCTCTCTATTATTTCTTTCTAATACTAAGAAATTGTACCTTAACAACAGCAACAACACCATATCTAGTAAAATCCCACAAGTTGGGGTAGGGAGGGTAGAATATACCAGATGTACCTCTACCTCGTCGAGGTGGAGAGAAATAGTACCTTAACAAAAAACAAAAACAAAAAACATCTAGGGGCTCTGTAAAACTAGAGTAGTTCTCCAGAAGTTGTAAACCAAGATTCACTATGGAGCAGTACATTCAACAAGGATGCTGTTTTCAGTTACATAGAAAAAGGAAAAAACAAGAAACAGAGCATTACCCATGAGAGAAGCTTGGAGAATTAGGAAATTGACAGCAACCCCATCAGTCCAATTGATGGGGCCGAGAAAAATCTTGCAGCTACAGAAAGTGGAAATACTGGTGTATACCCAGAACACGAAAATGGCGAACATCAATGTCCATATCCAGACAATCAAAGTGCTGTTTCCGCGAGCCAAAGCCAGAAAAATTGGTTCTTGAAATTAGTTGTGGAAACAAATTCCAAAGTAGACAAATATTTCGTCTGAAACTAGGGAGGTAAGTATAAATAGTACAAGTAGGAGTGGTAAACGAACGGTCAAGCCGAATATGAGCTGATCGAAAATGGGCAAAATAAAAATGGATAAAATATTTGACTCGACGTATATTTTAAACGGATAAAAATGAGTTACCCAATATATAATATGGGTCAATATGGATAAACCCATATTATAGCAAGGGATCTTAACAAAATAATTACAGGCCACCAAATATGACTTGTTTGTTTTCATTGCTAAACAAGAACTTATTCCCAGCACCACCCAATACTACCATAGTCTCCCCCATTAACGAAGTCTTGCAGATTTTTTACTTATATTTCACCCAGAAATGGCCATCCACAACTTCCAGGAGGATAAATCACTCTCTAATTCCTTCTCATCACCAAGAAAATTGGCATGACTAGTAATTCCCACTCTGTTTTCTCTTATTGATTAGGGGTTACCAAGAATTTACTTCAAAAAGAAGTAAACTTATCATTCCGAGTACCCCCACCGCAGTAAATTAGAAAACCCCACTGCAGCAGGGCAGATTAACCCCGCCACAGCAACAACAAAAAAAAAACAGAAAAAAAGGGATAGAGACGGAGACAGAGCCCGCAGCCCGCATGTAAGGTTTCAGCAGCCTTCACTGGCCTCTTTTCTTTCTTTCAGTGAACAGGCCCTCTTTTACCCATTAAAGTACCCACATTTTAAATGTATATTATGAGTTGACTCACATTTGATCCATTTTAAAGATATCAGATATCCAATCCATCCAAAACGGATAAAAATGAATGGATTACCACATTTGCTAACCCATTTTGTCAGCCCTATTCAGAACGATAAACAAATATTATGCTTTCAAAAATGAAAGAATTTACAAGCAACTGGACAAACACTTAATATAACAGCCCAAGAAACTGCGATCAATGCGGACATCTTTTCACCTTATAATTGCTAAATTGAGAAAATGCAGATCAACTCTATTTCCCATCAACTCAAAGAAACTAAAATGTGTCATGTCTGTCAGTTGTATGCTATTCTCATAAATGTACAATGAACCAATTTACATTTCACGTGAAAAAGCCTATCAAGTAGATTCTATGGTTCGAACTGCCAAACTCCACTAAACACATAAAGATAGCAATTCATTGATTTTAAAACTTAGATAAATGGACTATAGAAGGCTCCTGAAGCAACAAAAAAAAATGATAGTAAAACTTATCGAGGTTGAGAGAGATCCAACACAAGTAAAACTTCTAGCTGTAGATACCAATGAGCTAACTGTAACTGAAAGCTTGGTAATATCTACTTTCTATTCTTCGTAAGCACTCTTTCCTCAGAGGTGAATCTGCATATATGGCTCTGATGAAGTCTTCAACCTGAAAAACCCGATAGCTAATAAATATGGCATGATAATTCAAGCCCAAGAAAAACAGATTTTATCAAGGTAAAACATTCCAATGGAAAATAAATGGTTGTCAATTTTGGTTGCCAGCAACCAGAAACCTATAATGCTTCACACCAGACACTATTTGAAGTCAGTTCGGTAATTAATTACAGGCTGCATTACTAAAAAAAATCTTCTTTTTAGGATGTTCCTTTATAGATCCTCATTCTATACGTGAAACGCAGCACATTCCAACCCAACCAATTATGAGATCCTGGTACTAGCTTAATTGATGTTTGATTTTTCTTTATACATACCTCTGATTGCTTAAAACCATGGTTGACAAGTTCATCAGTCTCCCAAGCTGCAGTAATAGATTTCAATGGCATATCCAGGAGATCTATTGACAATGACCAGCAGAGAAAGAAAAAACAAGGTTGAGAATCACTTCATTCTGGAATAAGCACTTCCTACAATACGAATACCTGCTAGCTTGCGTAATTTCCGAAGGGATGGTATAAGATCATCAAGAGTTAGTGCAGGAAATTCCTGCAACTTTCCTGTCTGGTTAATAGCCAATACAGAGTCCAACAAAGAAGACAGATTCTCGAATAGCAGATGAATCAGCCTTTGAAGCTGTTAACAAACAAATCAGCCTATAAGGTCAAGGAACTGTAAGAAACTATGTGCTACTTCAATTCGATATGGTAAATCATTCTTCTTCACACAATTCAATGGCTTAATACATGCAGAGTCTGAAGCTGTCTGGTCAAGTGACAGAAAAAGATTTTGGTCCTCACCTGCAATGTTTCTTCTGCAGCAATATCATCTAGGAGGAGGATATCATTTGCTATTCTTGAAACGACTTCCTCCAGGACCATGATCATACTTCTCTTGTACGCAGAAGGTAGGAGTAAACGGTGCCATATAATATATACTTTCTCAAGTATGAAAATCACCTGCAGAGAAATGCTTAGGTCCTATTGTAAGGATTGAATATTTGTAGGAAAAACCATTTCCAGTAGGGAAGCACAAATCCCTAAATTTTACCTGGTCAATGCTCAACTTAGCAGATTCATACTGCTTCATTTGGTGAGTATTTTGAAATCCATCGGCTCCATCAATAGCCTAGGATCACATGATTGCCAGCAAATATAATCATTGAGATGTAAACCTGTAAGAAACTAAAATGGGCTTGTGTAAGCTCTGGGGGGAAAGTTACCTGTTTTAGGTTATAAATGACAAGTTTAATTTGTCTTTGTAAAACTTCTTCCGCGAGCATCTGGAATCTTGGAGCCAAATCAGCAAATACAACAAATTCCTTCATTGAAGCTGGAAAGTCTGAGCGGTACTGAAACAATTAACCGTCGGCTTTAACCAATAATGTAAAGGAAGTGCAGATGGAATCACAAGTGTGAAAATGCAAGTAGTACAATCAAGAAAGACATGGAAGCTTGAGATCCAATGCCTAGCAATTTTCTTCAGTAACTATGTTGTTGTTGCTCATGTCATATTCAAGATCATACATGGTGCAAAAGTTAATTAGCATTTAAAAATCCATGGTTGGTGTGCATATATATATTCAATTAGTATTCAAAAGAAAAGGCTTAGGTACTATAATTCAGCTGAGCTTAATATGGTAAAACTTGGGCAACTTCACTTCTTAATTATGTCATAGTATTCGGATATATACGTCGAGAGTAATGAATGCAAAGAACATTTGGCATAGATCTATGCAACTACTATTGGATCACACTGCACATTTATATCATATAGTGGCAGCAGAGGTGAAGCCTTGATTTGAACTTTATGGGTTCTGTTTGTTTTTTTAATAACCTTGGTGTTTAGGTTAGGTTGCGCGCACCTCGACTAATTCCATGGGATACTAGTCAGTAGTCACCTCCCACCACCAGCAACAGGTACCAAGTAACTTTGTCCACCAAGGCTAGGCTAGGACAAATAGGAAGAAATCACCTAGTGTTTTGTTTCTTTCAGATTTGAACCTGAGACCTCATAGTTATCAACCCACTTCATTGACCACTAGGTCACATTCTTGTGTTTGTGTTTCGACAAACCCGTACGTAAGCCTTCTAGTTCCGATCCTAGTTTTAGAAGGACCAAATATTCCCCTAGGATTCTCTTTATCTACTAAAATTTGGACCTCTGGTACTCTCAAGAACTCATGAAGATCCCAAAATGGCTGGGTTAAGAATAAAAGGTTGTGGTGGAAGACACACCATAAACTTGGAAAATCATGTAAATATACTTTGTTGTTTTATTGCTCCTATACTAAATTTAAATTTAATCCTCTCGTGTTTGGTCTGCCCCAAAATTTACTTCTAGTTTCTTAAAATGAAAGTTTTACCATATAATATTACACGAAAAGTCAGACAAGGCACCCTAACAAAATCCAGCTTTTTAAATTGTATTTTGTGATACATTGTTACCATTTTCAAAAAAAAAAGATGAGTGGTTTCCCCTAGTTCCCCTGGTTAATTCTCCTAATAATCACATTAATTTTCTGATGGGTACAGAATGTTTTCTCAGGGTTTTGTCCAAACTATTCTTCCACCAATGAAGAATAGAGAGGTGGGCGTCTTTCTGGTTCATATGATAATAAAATGAATACTATAGAAAGTGAAGCATTTGAAGCACAAAACAAAGCTTGATAAAGCAAGGTATGAAGAGGAGTATTGATGAAGAGCTTCAAGGACTCCATGATAATCGGCAAAGCGCTAAGGTATTTGTTATTTTTAGACTTAGTTAAGTGCAGTCTCAACCAGAGTAGCTGTTACTCCCTTTCTAAGGCTGTTGCAGGTTTCACTTTGGTTTTACTTTATCAGATGTAAAAGTGGTTTTGCTTTCTTCTGTCTTTCTTTCTTTCTTTCTTCATCTCACTTTTGTGAAGGGATATCATCTCAGTGATATCCTTGCTTTCTAATCATCATGTGTATTTCATTACTTTATTGTGTATGAATACTCATACACATAATCCTCGACACCATTCTAGATAATGATTAGTCTGTCTATCAGTTGCATCATACTTCTGCTGTTTATAGGATTAACTTCTCTCTTTGATTTCATTAGTTGTTAGTTTGCAAGCTTTATTTATATCTTTAAATTGTCTGGACAATGCCTCTTTATCTAGTTGTTTGAAAACATCAGTGTCCACATATATGGGGAAAATGTGATTTTACTACCTAGAAAGAAAGAAACGTATATATTAATTGCTATGCTTTCTTCATTGTTGTTCTTCTTCTTTTACTTGGGTTTGATGCACTTGAACCAAGGGTTTTCTGGAAACAGCCACTCTACCTCCACAAGGTAGTGGTAACGACTGCGTACACTCTACCCTCCCCAGACCCCACTAAGTGGAATTTCACTGGGTATGTTGTTGTTGTTTAATCACATTAAATCAAAATCGACATCTATTTGGGATCGCCAGAGCAATTTTTTCTTGCAGTACGACATGCGAAGGCACAGAAAATCGAAGTAACTAAAACAGAAATGAAGAAAAAAATTCATCCATGCTTACCTCAAATGCAAGTCCAAGTATCTCCTGAGATAGATAGTGGCAATCATTGTGAATAAGAACGGCAGAATGGTTGATGGAATCAAGCTGTCTTTCGAACTATTCAAGTCAAACATGGAGGAAAACCAGAAAAAAGAAGAAAAGAATAGGCATTAATGACATAAATTATGAGCATGAAAAAGCTACAAAAAACACCAAACTGCCCTTGCCCTGAAAACTCAGAGGGTTATGACAATTAAAAAAAGGAAATGTTTAGCTAAATGCATTCGCATATGTGTCGGAGATGGAGAAAAGCTGGATAGCACAAAACAAGCATGTTCTGCATGGATTTATGATGCAGGTCTCTTCTACACTAACCTTGACAGGTATGATAGCTTCATAAAGAAGTAGAGAATCCCTAGCAGAATGATAGAATTCCAACCCCACTCTAGAAGATGACAAGCAAACATCCTGCATATTGAAACCATTTTCCGCAGGGTTATTAGAGGAGAGGATGTAGGAAAAAGTACAAGGTAAAGTAAAAAGGCAAAAATGGTAGAAGAGCCAGAGAAACAAGACCAGTAAAATTACATCAGTCCTGACAAGAAAATAAGAAACTGACAGTCGAAGTCATAACTCATAAATATGCAAAAAATCTTAGCATATTCCATTGGTTACAACAGAATCTGCAGCTTAAAAACTCACTGTCCCTCCATGCATTAAACTAAGGAATTGCACATCACAAACAATTGAAATATGAAAACATTATAAACTAAATCAACACTCTTTTTTCTTATGATGGTGGTATCCGGGCTAGCATGCACACCTCGACTAATTCCACCGGGTATCAGGTTCCTCCCACCAACACAGGTGCCGGGCAACTCTTCCCACCAAAACAATTAAGTTGGTTTACTTTTGTTTTTGTTTTCCTTCAGTTTTTAGTAATCGCTGTAATTAAGGTTAATTACCCCAATTTTTACCATTTCTATTGCACTACCTAAAAAGTGATCATGACTTCAGCCAAACAACTTTTCTGGAAAAAACATACTTCATAAAGCAAATTCAATAAAACAGTACTAAAAAGCCTTCTAGTTAACGACATTGCTTTAGCAGCCACTGAAAAGCTTATATTAACTTTTAAAAAAAGCAAGAATGATCAATCTTCCTTGGCAATGGAAATGTTTTTATCTCTGCAAGATAGCTGATGGTGCGCAACTGTGACAAGTTATGTAGTAAAAGAAGAGGGAATTTTTCAAGGTGTCTTTTCTCTTGTTCAGCTCATACAGACAAGGTGGAAAGAAAATAGAAGAATGAACACTGTGAACTCATGCAAGTGAGCCAGTCACAAAAAGTTTACGATCAAAGAGAGATTAACCATGGACTTCATTGACTAAATACTGGACAATATCATCTTCTTCTTTTCCTGGACAACCAAGAAAACCCCAAGGAATAGTGGCTCATGTTTGAAACTAGGTGGATAATAGGCCTGACCCTTATGCTTCTCCACTTGAATAACAGGCTATTGTATGTGGCAGGGTTCAAACCCGTGACATGTGCCTAAGACACACATCATGTGTTGTGCTCTTACCACTAGACGAAAGCTTTGGGGGTTGGATGATAAATCTTTGTTATTGATGCTATTCCAAATTAACCTCTCGCTTCAAAATTTCACCCCTCCTATATCTCTTTCAGCAATGCTGGAAAAGAAGCTAAATATAAAACGCTTTGACCTGAAAATATCTAAGTTCTATATCAAGACACTTCTTGACACTAAAGGATGGGCATCAATAGTAAGATGAGCAAAGAACAAAGTAAGCAAACCTTTGTCCTATGAGATAGCTTAAAAGGGAAAGCAAAGGAAAACAGAGGGGAGAGAGGAGAAAGTAAAACAATTTGGTTGTTCACAAGTAAATAAAAATCTGTGTGATTCTTTAAGCTTCAGTGAACTGACCTTGAGGGTTCCATGAACTAACTTCATTAGCTGTGACGCTGCTTCAGACACCACACATCTCTCAGATGTAAAAAGCAAATCGACAACAAGGTCAGATGAACTTTCAGCATTATCATCATCCTTAACTTTAGAGTTTCTCCAAGTGCCATCCTGCAGAAAGAGCTTACAGACATTCAAAACCTAAGACATTGACAATTTAAAATGCAAAAGTACAACAGTTAGTACTTACCTCAGGAAGGCGGAAGTCAGACCGTAAAAGTTGATTTCTTGCCTTAGCCAAAATCTCAACCTTCTTCCTCGATGCAAAATGAACCTCCACATTATCTGCAAATTTGCTCAATCTTTCATCCTTGCCATCAGAGGAAGCAATGAACATTAACTCCTTCAAACTTGCCTCAAAATTAGATGTGCACTTTACAATTTTCTGAAAGTCTGCCAGTTTGGAAGCATCATCAGGCACTTTCTGAAACAAGAATATCAAAATTGTGAATTCAACAAAATAATAGAACCTAGTCAACAATGAGAATTATGCATGCTAATCAGTTGTTTCCGTTATCAAGTGCTATCCAGAAGAATAAAAAACAGTACATATTTGATGCTTCATTAGTCCAGTAATGCACATTTTGCTAGTCATGGCAAAATTTTCTAAGATATATGATATGCTAAGGAAAAGAGAATCACCCACACAAGCATGCCACTAAAATACTTGATTTGTCAAATTGTTTTTTTACTGCATTGTTGAGAATCTCTGGCAAAAGACAGCCAGAAATATATGTTACATCGTATATCATATGGACTGATTAAGGGTGATCTCACATGGGTGTAAGTATCTAGTAGGAGTACATGCAGTTATTTGCTAGTTCTTTTGTTTATTCTAATAATCTGTATGAAGTACCTACACCCATATCTCACCCATTCAACACGGGTACATCAATGGAAATGAAAGGACCCAGGTAACATAGGTCACACTAACATCTTTTCATACCCATTGGAGATGAAATGGGACTGAGAACAATTTCTACTTGACCAAATATGATAGAAAAAGTACATGTCAGAGGCATAGTTATAGTTATCACATCAAGAAAAGAGAAAACGTACTAGAGCAACTTAATGAAGTACTTATGCCCATTGGGTATTTTGTAATCTTTCAATGAAAAAAAGAATTTACATCACTTCAGCCAAAACAGGGCCCACTTCAGTAAATTAACCGAAGTTGAGCCAGATACATTGACTCATATTTCCTACCTTTCTTCAGAGTAACTACCGGCTATTTTAGCTAAATCCATCTAATAAAAGATCTCATTTAACAATATATATGTTTGAAATTTTCTCTCAAAAAACTCTTTTGAAAAGTCAGGTAATCAAATGGCACCCAAAAATTGCTAACAATTACCTATCCTTTCATACAATACATAGAGCTATCTTGGTTCTACATGGAAGTGTGAATCACCCAAACTAAGACATCAACTGATATATTTAATATTTTAGTAATATGAGTACTAGCAAGGATACATAAAAAAGTTAACAGTCCATCATAAGTAATCCCCTGTTAAGGATCTCAACAATATCAAAAGCATTCATAACTGGCACAGATGAAATGATGACTTGTAATAATTCAGATTGCAAAGAGAAACCCCTTTGTTAAAGCGTAAAGGTATTGAATTGGACCTTGGAGAGGAAGTTGGATACTATCAAATCTGACATCCTTGGCCATGTTAATTTTCCAAAGCACAGCATCCATGTACTATTTTCAAAGCACAAAGACTTACTAATAAATTTGACAACATCAATAAGAACAGAGTACATACTTCCCCCATCAATACTGTCAACCTGCATGTTGAGGCACAGTTCGGTTATTATGGATATTAAGACCTTAACAGCAATTAGAGTCCTGTTTATTTCAAAGCATAAGGGGGTGGATCTGTTTTTTTCTTTTCTCACTATATAGGTAAAACAAAATGGTTAGATCATGCAGCTTCCTAAATCAAATATAAGGCAAAAAACACAAAGCAGGTTAGAATTTTTTTTGAAGAAATCACTCCAATCATGTCCAGGTGAGTGGATTATGTTATCCGAACAACAATCATTTAACTTTTGGAAAAATTATCATCTTTTCTAGTTAACAGTGCAGAATGTCAAAGAAGTAGAGCCTCCAATCTATGTTTGCTCGGACTCCTCAAAAATGCCACCGGATGTGGGTCAGATCCTCCAAAAGTAGTGCATTTTTGTAGGATCCATCACAAGTGCGGTAACATTTTTGAAGAGTCCATACAACATACACTCAATATAGAAAATGTTTGGATTCAAATTGATGTGATGCTTTTGCATAAATGAATATGTATAAATAGCCAAGAGGAAAAACTGTAATGTCGGAATTAAACATTTACATTTGGATCAGCAGATGGAAGTATCTTCAGATTTGCCTTGACACCATTTCCAGACTCCTGATTAATCCATTCCACCACAATAGTTGACCTAAAACTCACCACTGGCATGATTACATGTTTAATCATCAAATCTGCTACTTTTGCCAGCCCATAATCCATAATACCAACTGCCTAAAAACGAAAATAACATGAATAAAAAGTTGATCACATTTGCTCTAAGTTTACCAGAAATATCAATATATATCAGAAATCCTCAGATAAAGTGAAATGGAGAGGTATATTTCAAACTCACATCCATCGCTTTTAAAATTGTGTGGAGCTCAATCCCATCAACACCTCTGATGCTCAACTGATACTTCAGGTGAACTGTATTGTTTTCTTGCTCAAACCACACTGCATTGTCCATTAATTGCAAAAGCACCTCTTGCATCTACACACCCAAATCCAATTCCTCTAAACAAGAATCACAGAAACTAAATAACGATCACCAATATATCATCTTCTGTTAACCCCCCACTCACAGAGCACTTAACCTTGCAAAATAAGCACAGAAAAAAAACATACACATAAACATAGATATTATAGACATTACAATAAAGGAGAAGCCTGGTGCATTAACCCCCCTCTATGCGCAAATTTCGGAGAAGGACTGGACCACATTGGATTTTACATATGCAGCTTCCCTTGCATTTCTGCAAGAGGTTATTTCCATGGCCTGAACCCATGACCACTTGGTCACAAGGCGGTAACTCTACCATTGCGCCAAGACATAGACATCACAATCCTTTTTTTCTTTTGATTGGTGATCCACAACAAAAAAATTCTTCAGCAACTCATTACCAAATTCATTGCGGAACGGAAGAAAAAAGATGGTGGCAAGACTGATTTGGAAACCAGAAAATTTAAAGAGGTTCCCTTGCTGCCAGCCTGCCACAGTTAGATGTTAAAAACAACAGAGGACACAACTGCACCACACCTGATTTAGAGGCTCTGATGAACTTCTATATCAATCAACTATCCCTCAATTCGAAAGGTGGTGTCCACTATAAGAATCTTCCGTATCTGTTCCTACCTATACAGGCTTATTTAAAAATGGGCAATTCAAATCACTCTTCTTACTGGCACAACTAAATGTTGCAAGCAAAGCAGAATACTGACATAATAAATCTTGCTCCAGTAAACTATTTAAATATCTCATTAATTAAATCAAAATCATGTATGCCACAGCCACAAAGTAGTTTGAGGTTAGCTATAAGAATCTTCTCTATACATGCAGTTCTATTCAGGCCCATTTCACTCTCAAATAGCTCTACACGGTCACACAACATACTACGGGTTGGTAATGGGACCAATATCAAGTTCTGGAAAGACATGGCTGGGGAATACAACTCTAGCAATCCAGATTTCACAATGTCACAAAATAGAACAGGCAGCACTTGGACCCCACTGTTTAGAAACAATTTACAAGATTGGGAGCTTGATGATATACTCAATCTACTGGAAAGGTTGGAGAATTGCACAGCCAATATCGGACTTCAGATAGATTAACATGGGGAAACAAAGCTGATGGTTTATACTCTGTCAAAGCAGGCTACTCAACTCTTTGTGCCCAGAATGAGATGGTGGAAAGCTGTCCATGGAAATTAATTTGGAAAACAAAATTACCCCCGAAGGTGATTTGCTTCACTTGGACAGCACTCTACGAAGCATGTCCGACTCAAGATAATCTCAACAGAAGGAAAAATGCACGTTGTCGACAATGCTACATGTGAAAACAATGTATAGAAACTAACAGTCACCTACTACTACACTGCTCAGTTGCTACAGATATCTGGAATATGTCCTTTTCAGTTTTTGGGCTCAGTTGGGTCATGCCTGAGAGCATTAAGGATGCTTACATATGCTGGAGTACTTGGAAAGTTGATAGAGCCATCAGGAAAATCTGGAAAATGGTCCCTGCTTGTATTTTTTGGTGTGTTTGGATAGGAAGGAGCCATAGATGTTTTGATGGAATAGCAACTCCTAATCACAGTCTCAAGGCTAAGCGTCTTAATTTGTTGTATAGCTGGAGTGATTTGTCCCCTGTAAATTCCCCAGACAACTTTTTGGATTTTGTTAGCTCCTTATCTTTAGTATAGGACTCACTGTAAAGGAGCTAACACACACTTTTGATCTTACACCTTTGTGTACTATTTGCATCTTCTTGATTAGTCTATATTTTTATATCTCATACTCCAATGCATCTCCATATGGACATAAAAAACCACTACTCCTGAATAAAAAGACTTAATTTTTAATCAATTCTCCAACAAATTTTCAGTAAAAAACTTACGTATTTATTATCTACAACATATCTTCAATAAATAAAAGGCCAATTATTCACCAAAAAAGCTTCAACAAAAACAATGACAATTCACAAATAAGCCTCAATTTCTACAGTAGATGTTCAAAACGAATTCACTTCCTATAATCATCTTAGCAATTAAAAAATCATATACGAAAATAGTATTGAAATGCTACCTCCTCAAAACACTCAGTCCACTCATCCTTCAACAATCCGTAAACCAAAGGCTGCTTTTCCTCATCATTACTCGTAACCAACACTGCCTTTAACTCCCTTAAGGCTTCAGCCGCTTGTTCAACTCTCCCTACCTTAATCTCTTCCTTCACAAACCTCAGTCTATCACTCAATTCCAAAATCACATCAAGTAACCCTAACAATTCCCTCTTTTCCTTCACCTCTCTATTTTTTACCAGAATTTCATCAATTACAGCTTTGGTTTGAGCTTCAACTGGATGATCCGAGATGAGTTGAATCAAGTCGGATACTTGAGAAGATAGATTTTCAGATTTTAAAACGACGTCGGAACACTGAGAAAAGAGTGTGGAAAATTCGGAGTAATGTGAGAGAATGTATTGCCGGACTTTGGATTTTATATCGACGGAACGAAGTTGTAGACGGTCGATGAGAAGACGGAGATCTGGAGCAGATAACGGTGAGTTTACATCGTCGATGTCCGGCGACGAGAGTAGATCTCTAACGTCAATTGAATTGAACAGTACGTCCATGTCTCGCCGGAAAACTCCCCTTTCCCTCTCGCGGCCGTTTTCAATTACTCACGTAGTAAAATAGATTGAAACCATTCCCAAATGCCAAAAGCTCTTCTAATTAAATTTTGTTTGTATTTCCCTAAAATACGTATAGGCTATTGAGGATATTCATATAACTATAGAAAAAGAACACATAATTCAAGATTGACCTATTTTTTACCTGAAATTTCCTAGAAAACAAACTTCTATTTAAAATAGATAGACGTTAATTCTAAAAAAAACGACATTAGAAATAGTGGCGGATTCAGAATCTAATGATGTGGGTGCTCATCATAAAGTTGCTAGCTAAGAAAAATAAAATTCAACACCGAAAAAGTATAAAAAGTAGTTAAAAATTATGAAGAAGTTTAGTTTACGTTTTTTCAACAAAAAGACAAGTTTTACCAAGATTCAAACCCTAGTTGGAGGGCATGATGACATAAGAATTCAACTTTGAAACCAACACACTCACGGGATGCTTTGTTTAATGGGCATGCTGAGGAATATGTTATATAACATTTTCAGTATTTTCTATATACATATACAAAGTTTTCGTCGGGGTCAATGGGTGCTCAAGCACCCAAACCTCAACACGTGGGTCCGTCTCTGGTTATAAATACTATTCATCCCAAGTTATTTTTCATATATATTTTCTTTGGTCGAGCAGCCAAGTGCGCTTGAACCCAATTTAAGTTTTGTTTTTTAAAAAAATAAAAAATAAAAATATGTATACATATATGTATATATAAGTTGAATATGTGTTTAGACATGAATTTTATTTTAAAACATATGAAAATTCTGGAAGAAAAAATAATATGTTTAGACATAAAAAAAAAGTGATATTATTAAAAGAAGGCTAAATGGTCTAGTGAACCCTTATACTTGTACTCGTTTGTATTGTGAACCCTTCTACTTATCCATTTGTCATCTGAACCCCCGAACTCATTTAAACGCAACATGTTGAACCCTTTCAACTCATCGTGACTCTCAATCGCGCTGATGTCACATTTCATGTAAGATAAATTTTGCCACATCATTTTTTATTTTTTATAATAATTTCTTTTTGGACAATTATTAATCAAAATTTTATTAAATAAAAGGTAAATTAATAAATTTTAAATTGATTATTTAATAAAAAATTAGGACTCCACGCCTCCACTCCGGTTGCAACCGTGTAACATCCAAAATCCACCGGCGAATGTCGCCGCACCACCGCTCTTCTCACCGGTGAGACCTGTACTTTCTCCTTTATCGTCTCCATCTCCATCGCAAACCCTCACTATTTTCATTTCCTCATTCTCCAACCACCACAAAATCAGCAATCCTAAGCCGCCACACCACCGGTGACCCACTGCGAATCATCAACGACAACCTCTCCTCTCCGTGCTCTCCATCTATCAACAAACACCCTCGTCGCCTCCCGTTCTAGTGAAAAGGTATAAGTGTCTCCTTTCTCTCTCTCACTCCACTGCAAAATCAATGGACTCCAGCGAGCATTGCCATAAAATCAACCAATGCCACTCTCTCCCTCCACTAATAACAGCTTGAAACTTGACGTCAAGGAGGTCCCAATGCCAAATATCCGTTAAAGATCAAGATGACCATAGGTGTGGAGAAGAAAGAAAAAGTCGTTGGGGGCAGGGATGGGGATTGCAGCGAAAAAGTGGATTTTTAAATTTATTTTTATTATTATTATTATTATTATTTTAATATTTTAAGTTTAAATATGATGTTCACTTGCCTTCAAATGCGTGTAGTCACACTCTCTCGCCAACTCAGCCATTTTATTGCCACATAAGCTTGGTCAATGGTCAGAGGGATTTGATATATTGTGTTTTATTGAGTTTAAGGGTTCAATTGGTAAATGATTAAGTAGAATGGTCCATAATACAAACTCGGACAAGTATAGGGGTCTATCAGACCATTTCGCCTTAAAAGAAAGTATTTGAGAAGTGAAATAGCATGTACCATGTGCTTAACTTGAAAAATAATCAAATCAACTATTTAACTTTCTAGCGTGAAATTCATCTTCATTTATTTTCTACAAATAATATAAGACTACTCTTCACTATATTGCTTAAAAATTATGTAAAAAATATTATATATCATAATAATTAATAATTTAAAATATTTAAATCATAGAAAAAATAATTAACTCTCCAAATTTTATTTATATCACATAAATTAAGATAAAAAATAATATATATTATGATTGTGTCATGCACGAGCTCCCATATCTAGTACACTTTTTATAGAACTTATATATATGAGTAATACCTTTTTATAACAACCATTAATCTAAATATATAAGTACATTTCATTATTACAATTAACATTTTTAAAAACCAACTTTACATGTTATGGCATACTATATATATATATTCTATAATGACATTTTATCATGTGAGCTAAAAAAAATATAATATTTGATCAAATAATATAGCCATAAAGAGATTTCACTTTCACTATATAACAAGTAGGTTCCAAAAATAATTGTCATTATTTTATTTATAATAAATATTATCAAGAAGTTTTTTTTTTTTTTTAATTTACCTTTAATCAAATTTATCTCTTTTAAGTTGACATAATAGGTATTGAAATTTTGGGTGGGAGAGTACTAAGGTGCTATCACTGCATATATTGTTGCGGGTATGAAGAGTGAAGAAAGGAGTATATTGAAAATGTTGTGTCCATTGAAAAAATAATTAAGAGATATTTCTTTTTTATTTGATTGATGAGCTTTGACTTATATATCAATGTAATGTAAGAAATTTGTAGCTCGAAATTCGAATCTCCTAATTTTTTAAGTTTAAAAGTGAAAAACAATTTTAAAGGATGTTTTCTTGAAAACGAAGAGAACAATATATTTTGCCGAAGTGATTTTCTTTATTCACAATCTGATATATATACAGCTTGATACAAATTAATCTAGCCTAGCTTTAGGTAAGAAATAGTGATCCCCAATTAATGGGATTTGATCTACTAATATGGAAACTAAATATACAAGAATATATGTACAAGATATGTATTTCTCAACACTCCCCCTCAAGTTGGAGAGTGAATATCATGAAATCCCAACTTGTTGCGCAATGTTACAAATTGATCTTTTCCCAAAGCCTTTGTAAAGATGTCTGCTAATTGAAAGTGTGTAGGAACATACGAAGGACTTATCCGTTTTGCTTGCAACTTTTCTCGAACCATGTGACAGTCTATTTCAATATGTTTTGTTCGCTCATGAAAGACTGGATTCGCTGCAATATGTAAGGTAGCTTGACTGTCACAAAATAGTTTTGCATGAGTCACATTTGAGACCCTTAAGTCTTGAAGTATATAGCTTAACCATGTAAGTTCTAAACAAGTATTCACCATAGCTCGATATTCCGCCTCTACTAATGATCTAGAAACAACTAATTGTTTCTTTGATTTCCATGAGATAAGTGAATTTCCAAGAAAAATATAGTATCATGTGGCAGACCTTCTTGTGGCTCGACAACTACCCCAATCTGAATCATAAAAGGCCTTTAAAATAAGATTGTTTGTGGAAGAAAATAACAAACCTTGACCAGGACTACCCTTGATATATTTAAGAATTCGCACAACAGCATCCCAATGAGGTTTTCTAGTCTCATGCATAAATTGGCTAAGTGTCCAAACAGAATAGATAATGACAGGCCTTGTGACGGTGAGATAAATCAATCTACCAACTAGTCTTCTGTATTTTGTTGGATCATTTAGTATAATTTCATCTGTAGAAGTTAGCTTCAAATTTTGTTCCATTGGAAACTTTTCAAGCCTTGCTCCTAAGAATCTTGAATCTTGCAAAATGTCTATTGCATATTTTCTCTGAGACATAAAGATGCCCTTCTTTGAATGACTCAATACCTAAAAAATACTTCAACTCTCCAAGATCTTTAATGCAGAAGCGTTTGACAAGAAACCTTTTGATGCGTTCAATTTCTTGAAGATCATTTCCTGTGAGAAGTATGTCGTCAACATATATAAGTATTGTTGTGAATGATGAACCTTTCGCCTTGGTGAAAAAGGAATAATCAGCCTTTGATTGTTGAAAATTAGCTTTACGAATAACTTCTGAAAATGTGAGAAACCAATTTCTCGATGCTTGCTTAAGGCCATACAAAGATTGTGAAGCCGGCATACAGTGTTCTCCCCCTGTCGGCGCAAACCTGGTGGAGGTTTCATGTACACCTCTTCATGTAAGGCTCCGTGAAGAAAAGCATTTTGGACATCGAATTGATAAGTGAACCAATTTCTAGCAGAAAAAATAGTAAGTAGACAACGAAGTGTCGTGAGTTTTGTTGTTGGAGAAAAAGCTTCTTGATAGTCGATTCCCTCAATTTGAGTATATCCCTTTGCGACAAGACGAGCCTTATAACACTCGATTGTTCCATCTGATTTGTATTTTATTTTATAAACCCATTTGCATCCAATGGGTTTCTGACCAACAGGGAGTGAAACTAAGCTCTAAGTCTTGTTATCTTTTAATGCTTCTAATTCAGCATTCATGGCTTGTCGCCAATGTGGATCAAGAACAGCCTGAGCATATGATGAAGGTTCTGTGTGACTGTAATGTTAGCTAGAAAAATACAATGTGCTGAAGATATGTGAGAGTAAGAAAGATAATGAGAAAGAGGATATCGAGTACCTGATGTTGGACTTGGCATAGCAGAAGATTGATTGGCTTGAGTTGGCAATATGTAGTCATTATGCCATTCAAGAGTTTTTTTTAGACGAGCAGATTATCTTAAAAGAGGATATGAAGGAACCACAATCTTCGAAGTGAATGGAACAGATTCAAGGGCTTCATCAGACGTCAGATTTTGAACGAGTTGGTTGGGATTGGCAAGATTATCATTTGTTGTATTTTCAGATTGGGTGGGATTGCTGGAAATAATTTCAGATTGGGTAAGATTACTAGAAAAAATATTTGATTGAGTAGGATTGCTAAAGACGTCCTCCGTAATTCTAGGTTAATGAGATTCTACTCTCCGGATAAATTGAAGTTGAGAAGATGAGCCATCTTTTATGACAAATGGTGGAGAGGACCAATTGTAAAATATACTAGAAGAGGATTGAGGTGATAATGAGGTCGAAGTTGGTGTAACTGAACTAAAAGGGAAGATAGTTTCAAAAAAATTGACATCACGACTTACATAAAATTGTTTGGCTTCCAGATCATAAAGCTTATAACCTTTTTGACCAATAGGATAACCAACAAAAATGGAGCGTTTGGCTCGAGAATTAAACTTTTGTTTATGTTTAACAATAGTAGCATAACACAAGCAACCAAAAACTTTTAGGTGACTAAGGGATGGTGATTTATGATATAGCAATTCATAATGAGACTTAGAATGTAACAATGGAGTTGGTAATCAGTTAATAATATAGACAGCAGTCAAAACACATTCACCCCAAAAAGTTATTGACACATGAGCTTGAAAACGTAAAGCTCGTGCAACATTTAAAGTATGACGATGCTTGCGTTCAACTACCCCGTTTTGTTGTGGAGTGAAAACACAAGTTCGTTGGTATTCAATTCCATGAGAGTGAAAAAAAATTCATTGGTTCAAATTCTTTTACATTGTATGTCCTAATTTTCTTAACTGAAGCATGAAATTGGTATTTAGTAAATGATATAAAGGATTGCAAAATATGAGAAGTTTCAGACTTGTATTTCATAAGAAATAACCAAGTACATCTTGTAAAATCATCTACGTTAGTAAGAAAGAAACGAGCCCCTGAATCAGTAGGTACTCGATGTGGACCCCAAATATCGCAATGTAATAAGTCAAATGGGCCTTTCCCTCTCTTCCTCTTTTTTGAAGGTAACCGTCCAGTCTTGGAAGTGAGGGTCTTGTGGAGAACGAGTAAATATGTTACTTAACGGAAATGCAGGACGTGTCTGTTTAGCCAAAGGACAAACATCAAAATTATTATCAAAGGAAACATTACGAGAAGGTAATAGTGGAGAATTAATCTAAGGCGAGAAGGTGATGGGTGTCCTAGACGCATGTGCCATAAATCTTTTGGTTGTGAAACTTGATGAGAAATGGGTGGTTTATGTACTGATGACATGTAATATAGACCAGCATGATGTTTACCCGAGCCAATCATCTTCCCCGTAGCCAAGTCATGTAATACAAAAAAAGTGGGAAACATACGGGCATAACAATTTAAGTCATTAGTGAGTTTGCTAACATACTTTAAATTTAATCGAAAAGAGGGAACATGTAAAACATTGTTTAAGGTAATATCTTAGTTAAACGGTATTGTTCCAGTGGAATGAATTGATACTGGTGTCCCATTGGGTAAATTGACAATGGGTATAGATGGAGATTTTGTTTGAGTGAAGAATGTGGAATCGGAAGTAATGTGATCAGTTGCTTCATTGTCCAAGATCCATGGCCTAGTGAATGCAGAATTAATTGAAACATTATGAAAAAGAGATAAACCTGCTGCATTTGCATAGGCGTCGCTATTACCAGCAGAACTATTATTTTGCGTGAACAAACTTACTGCCTGAGCAATCTGTCAGAGTTGTTCTGCTGAAAATCCATGTGAACCATTGGTATCTGAATCTCATTCTTAGATTGATGAGTGTCTATTACATTAGCAACATGAGAAGGGTTACCCTGAGATCTGCGTTGTTGTCGGTTATTTTGGTTTTCTAAGTTGTTGAGAGACCAAGTGCCATTTATAAACTTACATCTATCCTCTGTATGACCTTTTATATTGCAATGCTTGCAATGAAATTTCAAAGTGCGACAATTCTCAATTGTGTGTCCTTCTTGATTGCAATGCTCACAATGCTTATCCTTGGATTTGTTGAAAAAACTATTGGTACGCCTTTGAACTACAGCCGCAATAGAGAAACTTTTTGTTGATTCCGACGTCATTTGTCTCTATGTTTCCTCTTGAATAACAAGTGAATATGCTTGGTGTACATTAGGTAGGGGAGACATCATGAGAATATTATATTGAACAACATTATAGATATCATTAAGACCCATTAGAAATTGCATTACACGGTCTTCTTCAATTTGATCGGTGTGTGCTTTAATTTGATTGCAAGTGGGAAATGTTCGAAATGTAACTAACTCATCCCAAAGACCTTTGAGTTTTGTGAAATAGGAAGAAATGTTCATGCTACCTTGTGAGAGTGAAGCCAATGAGTTTTGAATCTGATATATTGCTGGTGCATTCTTTTGAGAAAATTGATCTTTAAGATCTTGCCATACTTGGTGAGTCGTCTTGGCATGGATGACTCCTTTAGCTAGATCCAGTTCCACCGAGTGAGCAAGCCATGATAAAATCATACTATTGCATTGATTCCACAACGCATACTCTGTTGGCTTATCTATTTCCGACGGAGGTTCAATTGATCCATCGATAAACGATAGTTTGTTTTTTGCTGTGAGAACATGTGTCATTGATTTTCTCCAGGATGGATAATTGATCCCATTCAACTTGATTGGATCAAGCATGAGGCTGGGATGATCTGAATGTTGAAGAAAATATGAATTTGATGAATTCATATTGTTACTCTTATTGCTAGTATTTGGACTTTTGGATTGATTAAGCTCTAATACCATCTTGAAAAAGAAGAGAACAATATATTTTGCTGAAGTGATTTTCTTTATTCACAATCTGATATATATACAGCTTGATACAATCTAGCCTAGCTTTAGGTAAGAAATTGTGATCCCCAATTAATGGGATTTGATCTACTAATATGGAAACTAAATATACAAGAATATATGTACAAGATATGTATTTTTCAACATAGTGCGAGGTTAATATTTTATTGTTATTATTGTCTTAAACTATATTATCAGTTTATCACAAAGCTAATATCTATATTTTAATCACTAGCGTGTCGTAGTTGATGTCTATCGTAATTGTGATTCTTCTCTTGTGATTGAGATACAAATATTTTTTTATCATAAAGGCATAACCAACAAAAGGTGTGTCAGACTTCATTAATTTTTTGACACATGGATAAGTGAGTCATTTATCTATTTTAAAGCAAGAACTAGCTACAATTAACAAGAGAGAAAGTATATTTATCCGGTAAGTTAAGTTGAACAAATACAAAAAAAATGAAAGAAAAATTATGTGTGTTTGCTGCTTCTTCTTCTTTTGATTATTAATATTATGTTCATTTGTGGGATTATATTGAGTATGTTATTGTTATTGTAGTTGTATGTTATAAGTTTGGCGAATTTATTATAATATGATATTCTTTTATGTGTATTCATGTTCTTTTTTTCTTTTCTTTTTTGAATTTTTTTTTCTGTAATTATTGTGATTTTAAAATGTAATCATCCTATTTTGTTTGTTACGACCTGAAATGTTGATTGTTACCCTTTTTAAAATTAGAACTTTGGAAGACAAGTAAAAAGAAGTGTTAGAAAATAGCATACACAGCGGAAGCATTCCAGAATCATACATCTTGCATGAGTATAGACAACAATCACAAATACGTATCACATACAAGGTATGCTGAAAATTAACTCAGGATTACCTCTTGAAGCGTGTGCAGATATCTTGAAGCAAATCCAACTCCAGTTCTACGGTCTTCTACAGTGATCCCAATTAACAATTGAACTATCTCAATACTTGGGTGGGCAAGTATTGTATCGAATACTGAATCTTAATTTCTAGGTTGGAAGAATCCCTACTTATAGAGATGTCTTCCTAGTCCAAAGAGGAGAAGAAAGTATAAATCCTTTTTCTTCAAGAAAACCCCAAACTCACGTTTCTTTCTTGGAAGAATTATACACGTTACTTTTCCTTCTTCTACTAGAAAATAGGATTCTGAGTTCTAGTTAAATTGGGCACTGGAGG
>JAJOOS010019488.1:0-25910 GCA_029582725.1 Solanum chiquidenum
GAAGAAGAAGAAAAATGGGATTTTGATTTGAAAAAAATAAAGATATATTTAGAAGGGATTCATTAAGGGTAAAATTGTCATTTCCGCTTTTTTTTTTACTGTTGTGGGCCTCGAAAAATACCCCTGACGCGCCTGAATTGCGTCTCAATCACGCGTTATGACAGGTTGGATTCACGTGTTTTTTTGTTTAAGAATTGGATAGTTGAAGTGCCTACTTGTGCACTTTGAAAGTTAGAGGTCATACTTAAAATTCGAAGCCAAGTTTAGGGTTTAATTTATGTATTATGCCTATATTGAATTTACCATGAATTTTTTTTCACTTTTCTTTGATAGTCAAATTTAGAATTTTTTTAGAATTCAATCTGATGTGGAATTTCAAAATTTTCAAGATTCTTTTTTGAAAAAAATAAGTATTTCCACTTCAAATTATTTATTAAAAGTTAAAAATAACTCTAATTTATATTCATGACCAAATGTTTGAATGAAACATATAGTGAAATACCTGCTAAAAATATAACAACAAAATAATTGATTTAACCAGATTAGAAGTGTTGGGTTCGAATTCCGGGTACAGAAAAATTCTCGGTAGAGAGCACTTCTTTCAAATGGAGCCCTACGACGCAAATTTGAAATAGTTAGACTCTAATACGGATACCAAACATTGAATCAGATGAAAATTAAAAAATAAATAAGATTTAACTTTTTTTGATTGAATTTTCTATTGCTTATTTTGCAGGGTATATATTAATAGGGGTGTACATTCGGTTTTTCGGTTTGGTTTTTCACTATTCGGTTTGGATTTTTTCGATTTTTAGTTTTATAAAAGTGTAACCCAATTCGATTCAAAATAAATTTGGTTTGATTTTCCTCTATTCGGTTCGGTTTTTTTTTCCGGCTGGGTTATTTGGTTATGTCAATAATTAATAACATAATGAAAGTAATAATATTGAATCTCTTAAATATACTTTCTAGTATAAATCATAAGTAAAACTTAAAACATAATACTTATTATAAGTATACCTATTATAGATGTTCAAACATAAAATATAAACTTAATCATAATGAAAGACAATAACAAAAAAGAGACAAAAGTGATTAACTCCAACTTAATTCTAAACCTAAACATTTTATATTAATCCAAAAAATTAAACAAACTAAATTATTAATCCAAAAAACCAAACAAAGTAAATTATTAATCCAAACCAATTTAAAAAATCAATAAACCAATCTAAATAAAAATTGATTTGATTATTCGACTAAATCCAAATAGGCACCTATATATAGAGAGAAATAAAGTATAGATACTTGTGAAAGAAGTTATTGTCAATCGTTCCAACGAAGAAATGGCTGATACCAAATTGAACCCAAATTCCGACGAAGAAATGGCTGATACCAAATCGAACCCGAATTCCGACGAAAAACTCCTTGCTTGGCAGAGAGAACTGCCCCGCCGGTTCTTGGCCGGTGAGGTTCTCTGGGACGACGACGTCTTCATCCCTGCAGGCGTTTCGAAGGAGTATCGCGCTATATTACAGAAAGTTTACACGAAATACTTCACTCAGATTTGTGAAAAAGATGTATGTGTCCTTCCCCTGCTTCATCTATCGAATATCTGTATTCATACATTGATTACTACCTGTAAATCTGTTCATAAACTTATATTGTCAATTTTCAGGCCAATGAAAAAGTGTTTTGAGGAATCGTTGTTTCAATTAGTTGCGATCAGTTTTAAGATCAATGAGAGTATGAATTACTAAGAGAAGATTTCGTTGGCTGACGGTGTTAGTAATATTAGTACTAGCATTTTGAGATGTTGATTAGTTGTTTAGCCTGTTTATCTAGAGTATTCTCAACCCTGGGATTTTTAGATGTTGATTAGTATCCCCTGCTTTATCTATCGAATATCTGTCTTTCATACATTGTTTACTACCTGTAAATCTGTTCATAAACTTATATTGTCAATTTGAAAGCCAATGAAAAAGTGTTTTGACGAATCGTTGTTTCAGTTAGTTGTGATCAGTTTTAAGATCAATGAGAGTACCAATTATTAAGAGAAGCTTTCGTTGGATCTGTAGTATATTTTTTTAGATGTTGAAGTTGTTTAGTGTGCTTATCCAGGGTATTCTCAACACTAGGGTTTTTAGATGTTGATTAGTTGTTTAGCCTGTTTATCTTAATACATGTCCTGCGGCGATCACCTCCCTCTAATTTGAGCCTAGTTAACCTGTAATATCCCAAGCTCTGCCCGGTCTGATCTCCCCAAGTTTTTAGAGGCTCAAGTGTGGCAGATAAGATTGTGTAACTTACTTACAAGTTACAACACATTATTGTTTTGGTGTTACATGTTAAAATATATATTTAAGAGAATTCATGGTGCTGTTAGCGGTGGTGTTCAAGTGATTTGATTAGCACTACTTAATAGAACAAATACTGAAAGAGCATGTTAGCTCCAAAAACTTATACTGTCAATTTACATAACAAGGAAAAAGTATTTTTGAGGAATCATTATTTCAGTTAGTTGCAATCAGTTTTAAGATCAATGAGAGTATCAATTATTAAGAGAAACTTTCGTTGGCTGAGGGTGTTCTTAATATTAGTAGTATATGTTTAGATGTTGATAAGTTGTTTAGCCTGTTTATCTAAAGTATTCTCAACTCTAGGATTTTTTTTTTAAAATTATCATTCCGGATATTAAATCTACTCCGATCACCTCCCATGCATGTACAATTCCTACCGCGATCACATCCCTCTTATTTGAGCCTAGCTAACCTGTAATATCCCAAGCTCTGCCCAGTCTGATCTCCCAAAGTTTTTAGAGGCTCTAGTGTAGCAGATAAGATTATGGGGCTTCCTTACAAGTTACAAGTCATTAATTTTTTTTGTGTTACATGTTAAAATAAATAAACATAAGAGAATTCATGGTTCTGTTGGCTGTGGCCGGGTGTTCTTAATATTACTAGTATATTTGTAGATGTTGATTAGTTGTTTGGCCTGTTTATCTAGAGTATACTCAACACGAGGAGTTTTCTTTCTCTTCTTCCAGATATTAAATCTACTTTGAGACGTGCTTGAGGAGGTTGTGCAATCTAATTGATCAAATAAAATAGACAGAACAAATTGACTGATTATATTTATACTCCAATTCGTCATAGACTCCGTTGTGTATCTTTTTCTTTTTTGGATGATACATATGACATGCTTCTTGTTCATCTATATTATCTGTAACATGTCAAACTCTCATGAGCCGAAGTTCTGCAAAAAAGATAACTGATACTTAAGACTTACGTCCACATGTTCTCAATTCTTCCTAATTCCTGCCACGATCACCTCACTCTTATTTGAGCCTAGCTAACCTGTAATATCCCAAGCTCTGCCCGGTCTGATCTCCCGAAGTTTTTAGAGGCTCAAGTGTGGCAGATAAGATTATGGGGCTTACTTACAAGTTACAAGTCACTATTCGTTTTGGTGTTACATGTTAATAGAAAATGCATGGTGCTATTAGCCGTGGTGTTCAAGTGATTTGATTAGCACTGCTTCTCTTTATTAAACAAAAAGACCAATTACTGAAAGAGCATGTTAACTACAAAAAATAAATTTATGTACTTGATTGAATATCTGATTCTTTGACTTTGCTTCCTTTAACTTTGTCTCTGCATGACTAAAATTCTGAACCGATCTGTGCAATAGAACTTGAAAATGAAATCATGTCTGATTGGCTAATTTGACAGGGTTTCGACATTGACATCTATCCGGGTAAATCCCAGGCAGCTATGTATATTCCTTATCTGGATTTTGAGAATGAGAATGACTTGTTGATGGATCTGGCTAACCATGCTATTCAGGACTATAATGATAACAAAATCGATGTATTCCTCTAGTCATCTAATCGTATTTTCTCTGTTTGAACAATCACCCTGAATGTTCTTACAGTATTTTCTTCATGTCCTTGCAGGGTTTTGAGTATAAGGCCGAGTATGTTGAAAAAGTGAACTTTATTATGGCTGAATGCCGTGAATTCTTTATCACTGTTAAAGTCAGAAATCTCACTCTGCGTACACCTTCAGTAACTTTTCAAATCCATGCATATAAGGGGCCAAATGAGGAGAATGTTGTTCGTCTTTGCCGGAGAAAATGAGGTGAGGTATACAGATTCGCTCCCCTTTTAGGGGTTTGGGAAGAAATATGTCATTTTGAGTGAATCTTAGTGCTATTTATTTTTGTTGTTTCTTTGGCTTTGGCTACTCTTTTGGGATTGGGGCGTAATTTTTGTTGTTGGCTTTGGTTACTCAAATATATGTGGATATGCGTATTATAAGATGATAGATAACCCATGAAAAATAATATATTTGTGACGTATTTTGGGGTAAGCTTTGAAAAATATTTTGTTACCTGAACTTTTGTTTTAGTCAAAGCGAGACAATTTTATTGCCACTGCATAACAAAGGACATACATTTTGTAGGAGCTTATATATCTGCACATTCCCTATCTCATTCACCTTGTTTTTGGATTTGAAGTGCCAACGTTATTACCTTTACCCTTCCTTCTCTTAACTGTTTGTCATGCTTCCCCCTTTGCTGCCTCTCCCATTTTTTCCTCTGTAATCACATCATTAGTATTCTGATTTGGCGCATACGTTGGCCTGAACTTCATCTTGAGACACATATTTGTAGGAGTTCAGAATTCAGTATGACAGAAATATGAAAGTATGTGTTACTGGACCTTCTTGTCTTTAGGGAAAAGACAAATATGATTAAACTGATGACTTGCACTGGATTAGCGGTAGTTTAGTTGACAAAGAATTGGAGTTCAATATTGACCTATTCTTAATAGTTAATTTGCCTTGGTTTGCATCTATTCTTTACAGCTAATTTAGTTTAATTTTTTTTTCGGTGCAGTTCAGATGAATTGAGAAGAAGCTTGACTGGAGGCAGTTGAACTATTGTTTTCTAAATCTTTTTGTAACAGACAGATACTGTGGAGGAAGGGTCCAATGGATACATAAATAGTTTCTCTGGCTTTGGTTACTCTTTTGGGATGGAGATGTTGTTTTGTTATAGGCTTAGATCTTACTAGATATTGTTGGCAAAAGAGATTGGCCTTCAATGGAAGTTTTTGAAGTGAGACATTGAATAATTGTTGCAGGGTTATAGTGTATTGACGTTTGATTTTGTGTTTAGTTTAACATGATTGACGCTTTCAACAGCATATTCTGGTTAATCTCCAATGTTGCTTCAGAATGAATTGTCTGTTAACCCCATTCCTTTGTTAGTGATTTGCCAAGTTTAGTTGTCTAGTTGGAAAGACTCATCCAATTTCTTGATTTGAATTGTCTGGAGAGTATCTTATATGTGTATTATAGATGGAAAATCAAGCCTGTTTTTCGATGGTTGAGCTCAGATGCTAAATCTGGAATCAACAACGAGGGCGGCTAGTTTAGAAGTTCTAGTCCCTGAGCAAAAAGGCGAATGGCTTGGAAGCTAGTGATTGTCACATTGGTAATGTAGGCAGCAGGTCTAATGTATCTGTAGCAACAGCTACAACAACGGGGAAGAAGAGAATCGAAATATGTATGGGTGGTAAATGCAAGAAATCAAGTGGTGGAGCTAGCGATATCAATTAGAATTCCAACGCGTTAGAAGAAGAAGAAGAACAAGAAGCTCAACCTTTGTACCCTACCCTGGTGAGTTCCATCAATAGGGAAAATTAGCATGTCTAATCATATCTTCTTTGGTAATTCATCATTAATATTGTTGTTAAACCATATTCGATCACCTAATTATGATTAATAAGAAGTGATTGCATCATTACCTTTCTGAAAATGAGAGGTTTATCGTCACATTATTATATGCGAATTAAAGAGAGCTTGCTCAGTTCGTAGATTGGTCCGATTTGTAATTCACTTCATCATGTGATCGACAACCCAATTGTTTAAATTCATATTAACTACTAGTAGTAGTATTTTCCTTGGTTTCCTCCCAAATCTACGTAATATAAAACATATACAGCATTTAATCTTATTATTATAAGCACTACGTTTTTATGATGTTACTGATTCACAAAGTACTTAGTTTATCACTCTTTGTATGGAAGAATTGAAAACCTTAAATAGAAATGGTTGGCTAATCATCTATATTTGGGGACATTGCTCAAACATGTCCTTGAGCAATGGTGGTGCTCTACCTCTTGTTGGGGCTGTGACTCTGGCCCTTACTTTACTGCGTACTACGACCCTGGCAACTAGAGCGGGCGCAGGATTTTAGCCTCTAGTTGTAGATGAACATGTCCTTACAATATGTGTGCAAGAGTGAAACAAAGAGGGTTAGAATTAGATCGAGTCAACAACACATGATAGGGAATGAAAGAATATGAGTCGTAAATATCTTGTAGCTGATAAGTACAGATGTCTTCGTACCGAGCCACAAAAATCTCCTAGACAATATTTTTGTACTCAAGAGACTGGTGGTGAACATGTTTTGATATTAAATTATCACAACCCAAAAATTCTTAGTCGTAATGAAACCTACCCAAACCCCGTAGGCAAACCAATAGCACAACTAAATCCATTTTGAACGCAGAAGTAAGAAAACACCAAATGTAAAGTAAAAACATGGAACCCTCCGTATGGAGTTGGGGGAGCAGTACGAGAAGCCTCACCATTTCTTGCACATATTTTGGGCATTGAAGAGCTATTTTACAGAAATTAAGTGATTTTCTATCTTTTTACACATATTTGGCTATTTAGGAGTAATTTTACGAGAAATAGTGATTTTTTTAGTTTTTCATTTGTGTTAGTTAGCCCATGAATATTTTTGTGATATGACTTCTCGATGGCGTTTTTGCAAAATCTTTACGAAACCCTCTGTAGGGAGTTGGGGGAGCAGTACATAAAGTCTCACCATTTTTTGCACATATTTTGGGCATTTAAGAGTCATTTCATAAGAATTAGGTGATTTTCTCAGTTTTTTTTGTGTGTTAGTTAGCCCATGAATATTTTGGTGATATGACTCCCATACTTTTTTTGCAAAACCTTTACGGAACCCACCGTAGGAAGTTAGGGGAGCAATACGTGAAGCCTTACCATTTTTTGCACATATTTTAGGCATTTAGGAACCATTTTAAAGCAATTAGACAATTTTCTCTGTTTTTTCGTGTGTGTTAGTCAATGGATATTTTGTGATATGACTTCCGAATGATTTTTTTGCAAAACCTTTACAGAACACTTTGTAGGTAGTTGTGGAGCAGTACATGAAGCCTCACAATTTTTTTTGCACATATTTTGGGCATTTAAGAGTCATTTTTCACGAGTTAGACTATTTTCTCAATTTTATGATTGTGATAACCCATAAATATTTTGGTGATATGGCTTTCAGACGATTTTCTAGCAAAACCTTTATGGAACCCTCCTTAGGGATTGGGAAAGCAGTATGTGAAGCCTCACCATTTTTTGTGTATATTTGGGCATTTATGAGCCATTTTACAAAAATTCTATGACTTTCTCAGTATTTTGTGTGTTAGCCAATTAATATTTAGGTGATATGGCTTCCACATGATTTTCTTGCAAAATATTTACGGAACCCTCCGTAGGGAGTTAGGGGAGCAGTATGTAAAGGCTTACCATGTTTTGCACATATTTTGGACATTTAGCAGTCATATTACAAGAATTAAGTGATTTTCTTAATTTTTTGTGTGTTAACCCATAAATATTTTGCTGATATGACTTACAAATGATTTTTTTTGCAAAACCTTTATGAAACCCACCCGTAGAGTGTTTGGGAGCCAGTACGTGAAGTCTCACCATTTTTGCACATATTTTGGGTATTTAGAAGTCATTTTAAAGGAATTAGACAATTTTCTCAGTTTTTTGTGTGTTAGCCAATGAATCTGGTGCCTTAGGGCACTTGTAAATCTTTTATGAAAAAACTTTATTAGGACCTCTGTAATGAGTTGGGGAACCATCATTATGAAAAAACTTTATTAGTATATCCACGTATACTTGCACCATTTTTAACGCCTATTTCCACATTTATGGTCCTTTTTTAGGAATCACGCAAATTTTTCAATTTTTCGTGTGTATTAGCCCATGGATCTGGAGCCTCAGAGCACACAAAAAAATGTTCGCAAATTTTTTTATGAGGATCTCTGTAATGAGTTGGAGAACCATCACGTATACGCGAACCATTTTTTCAATGCTCATTTCCACATTTACAGACCTTTTTAGGAATCACACAAATTTCTCAATCTTCATGTGTATTAGCCCATGGATCTGATGCCTTGAAGCACCCAATTTTTTTCTCTCAAAAGACTTTATAAGGACCTCCATAATGAGTTGGAGAACCATCACGTATACTCGCACCGTTTTAACGCCTATTTCTGCGTTTATAGCCTTATTTTAGGAATCACACAAATTTCTCAATTTTGCGTGTGTATTAGCCCATTGATCTGACACCTTAGAGCACCAAAAAAAAATTCTCAAAAAACTTTATGAGGACCTCCATAATGAGTTGGGGAACCATCACATATGCTCAAACCATTTTTTTAACGCCTATTTCCGCATTTACATGCCTTTTTTTAGGAATAATGCAAATTCCTCAATTTTTTTTGTGTATTAGCCATGGATCTGGCGGCTCGGAGCACCCAATTTTTTTTTCTCAAAAAACTTTATGAGGACCTGTGTAATGAATTAGAGAACCATCATGTATACTTGCACCATTTTTATGACGCCTATTTCCGCATTTACAGACCTTTTTTAGTAATCGCACAAATTTCTTAATTTTTGTGTGTATTAACCCATGAATTTGGCGCCTCGGAGTACCCAAAAAAACTATGAGGATCTCCTTAATGAATTAGGTAACCATCACGTATACTCGAACAATTTTTTAACGTCCGTTTCTGCATTTCCAAGCCTTATTTCAGGAATCGCGCAAATTTCTCAAATTTTTATGTGTATTAGTCCGTGGATCTAGTGCCTCAGAGCACCCAATTTTTTTCTCAAAATTTTTTATGAGCACCTTCGTAATGAGTAAGGGAACCATCACGTATATTTTTAATGCCTATTTCCACATTTAAAGATCTTTTTTATAAATCACGCAAATTCCTCAACTTTTTTGTGTGTATTAGCCCATGGATCTGGCGCTTCAGAGCATCCAAAATATTTTTCTCAAAAAATATTATGAGGACCTCCATAATGACTCGGAGAACCATCACGTATACTCAAACCATTTTTTAAACACCCATTTCCACATTTACAGGTTTTTTTAGGAATCATGCAAATTCCTTAATTTTTCGTGTGTATTATCCTATAGATCTGGCGCCTCAGATCATTCAATTTCTTTCTCAAAGAACATTATGAGGACCTCCGCAATAAGTTGGGGAATCATCACGCATACTCTACAGGACTTCTTTTAGGAATTGCGCAAATTCTTCAATTTTTCGTGTGTATTAGCACATGGATCTAGCACCTCAGAGCACCCAAAATATTTCTCTAAAAAAACTTTATGAGGACCTCCGTAATTACTTGAGGACCATCACGTATACTTGAACCATTTTTAACGCCCATTTCTGTATTTACATGCCCTTTTTTAGGAATCGCGCAAATTCCTCAATTTTTCGTGTGTATTATCCCATGGATCTGACGCCTCGAAGCAATCAATTTTTTTCTCAAAAACCTTTATGAGAACCTCCGTAATGAGTTAGGGAACTATCTCGTATACTCTAACCACTTTTTAACGCCCATTTCAATATTTACAAGCCTTTTTTAGAAATCACGCAAATTCCTCAATCTTTCATGTGTATTAGTCATGGATCTGGTGCTTCGATGCACCCATTTTTTTTTAGTACAAAACTTTATGAGTACCTCCGTAATAAGTTTGGGAACCATCACATATACTCGCACCATTTTTAACACCTATTTCCACATTTAAAGGCCTTTATTTAGGTATCATATAAATTCCTCATTTTTTTTTTGTATTAGCCCATGGATCTAGCGCCTCGGATCACCCAAGATTTTTTTTCTCAAAAAACTTTATGAGGACCTCCGTAATGAGTTGGGGAACCTTCACGTATACTCACACTTTTTTTTAACGCCCATTTCCGCATATACAAGCCTTTTTTTAAGAATCACCCAAATTTCCCAATTTTTCGTGTGTATTACCCAAAATATTTTTCTCAAAAAAAATTATGAGGACCTCCGTAATGAGTTAGGGAACCTTCACGTATACTCATACCATTTTTTTAACGTCCATTATTGCATTTACAAGCCTTTTTTTAAGAATCGCCTAAATCCTAATTTTTCATGTGGATTAGCCCATGGATCAAGCGCCAAGAGCACCCAAATTTTTTTTCTCAAAAAACTTTATAAGGACCTCCGTAATGAGTTAGGAAACCTTCACGTATATTCACACCATTTTCTTAACGTCCATTTCTGCATTTAAAAGACTTTTAAAAAATCACTCAAATTTTCCAATTTTGTGTGTATTAGCCCATGGATCTGGTGCCCAGAGCACCTAATTTTTTTCTCAAAAAACTCTATGAGGGCCTTCGTAATGAGTTGGGGAACCTTCACGTATACTCAAATAATTTTTTTAACACCCATGCCCGCATTTACAAGCCCATTTTTAAGCAAATCCAAATTTCTTGATTTTTCGTGTGTATCCCATGGATATGACGCCCAGAGCACCAAAAAATATTTTTCTCAAAAAGCTTTATTAGAATCTTCGTAATGAGTTGGGGAACTCTCTCGTATACTCACACCATTTTTTAAACGTCCATTTTTGCATTTACACCCTCTTTTTAAGAATCACCCAAATTCCCCAATTTTTCGTGTGTATTAGCTCATGGATCTGGCGCCCAAGCACCCAAAGTCTTTTTCTCAAAAATCTACGAGGACCTTCGTAATGAGTTATGGAACTTTCAGGTATACTTACACAATTTTTTTAACGCCCATTTATGAATTTATAAGCCATTTTTTAAGAATCGCCCAAATCCTAATTTTTCATGAGTATTATCCCATGGATGTGGCGCTTGGAGCACCCATTTTTTTTATTATCAAAAAGCTTTATGAGGTTTACCGTAATGAGTTGGAGAATTTTCTCGTATACTCACACTATTTTTTTAACGCCCATTTCCGCATTTACAAATCCTTTTTTATTTAATCACCCAAATTCCTGATTTTTTGTGTGTTAAAACACATTGATGTGGCGCCCAGAGCACTCAAATTGTTTTTTCTCAAAAAGCTTTATGAGGACCTCCGTAGTGAGTTGGGGAACCTTCACGTCTATTCACACCCCTTTTTAACGGCAATTTCTGTATTTACAAGCCCTTATTTAAGAATCGCACAAATTCTCTAATTTTTCATTTGTTTTAGCCAATGGATCTGACTCTCATAACACCCTAAATTTTATTCTCAAAAAAATTTATGAGGACCTCCGTAATGATCAGGGGAACCTTCACGTATACTCACACCAGTTTTTAAAACCCATTTCCGCATTACAAGCCCCTTTTTAAGAATCACCCAAATTTCGTCCATGAATCTGGTTCCCGGAACACCCAAATTTCTTTTCATAAAAAACTTTATGAGGACTTTCGTAATGATTTGGGGAACCTTCATGTTATACTCACTTCATTTTTTTAACGCCCATTTTCGCATTTACAAGCCCTTTTTTAAGAATCGCCCAAATTCTCCAATTTTTCATGTGTAAATGCCCATAGTTCTGGCGCCAGGAGCACTCAAACAATTTTTTTCAAAAAACTTTATGAGAACCTCCATAACGAGTTGGGGAACCTTTACATATACTCACACCATTTTTAACGTCTATTTTCGCATTGACACGCCCTTTCTTAATAATCGTACAAATTCCTGATTCTTCGTGTGTATTATCCCATGGATCTTGCGCCAAGAGCACCCAATATTTTTTTCTAAAAAAACTTTATGAGGACCTCCATAATGAGTTAGGGAACCTTCATGTATACTCATACCATTTTCTTAATGTCCATTTCTGCATTTAAAAGCCTTTTTAAAAAAATCAATCAAATTCTCCAATTTTTCGTATGTATTATCCCATGGATATGGCGCCCAGAGCACCTAATTTTTTTTCTCAAAAAACTTAATGAGGGTCTCCGTAATGAGTTGAGCAACCTTCACATATATACGCAAACCATTTTTTAACATCCATTTCCGCATTTACAAGCCATTTTTTACGAATAGCCCAAATTCCTTGATTTTTCATGTGATTTAGCCCATGAATCTAATGCTCAGAGCATCAAAAATTATTTTTCTCAAAAGACTTTATAAGAACCTTCGTAATGAGTTGGGGAACCTTACGTATACTTACACTATTTTTAAACGCCCATTTCAGCATTTACACCCCCTTTTTAAGAATCACCCAATTTTCCCATTTTTTCGTGTGTATTAGCCCATGGATCTAGTGCCCGGAGCACCCTATTTTTTTTCTCAAAATGTTTTATGAGGACCTCCGTAATGAGTTGGGGAACCTTCATTTATACTCAGACAGTTTTTTTAACGCTCATTTCTTCACTTACAAGCTCCTTTTTAAGAATCACCTAAATTCCCGATTTTTCGTGTGTATTAGCCCATGGATATGACACCCAAAGCCCCCAAAATTGTTTTCTCAAAAAAACCTCCGTAATGAGTTGGGGAACCTTCACGTATACTCACACCATTTTTTAAATTCCATTTTCGCATTTACAAGTCCTTTTTAAGAATTGCACAAATTCCCCAATTTTTTGTGTGTATTAGCCCATGGATCTAGTGCCCGGAGAACCCAAAACAAATTTCTCAAAAAATATTTATGAGGACCTCCGTAATGAGTTGGGAAACTTTCACATATACTCGCACCATATTTTGAATGCCTATTTCTGCATTTATAAGACTTTCTTAAGAATATCCCAAATTTCTCGATTTTTCGTGTGTATTAGCCCATGGATCTGGCGCTCGGAGCACCCAAAATTTTTTACTCAACAAACTTTATGAGGACCTCCGTAATGATTTGGGGAACCTTTAGGTACACTCTCATTTTTTTTAACGCCAATTTCCGCATTTAAAAGTATATTTTTAAGAATCGCCCGAATTTTGCGATTTTTCATGTGTATTAGCCATGGATCAGGCTCCCGGAGCACCCAAATCATTTGTTCTCCAAAAACTTTATAAGGACCTCCGTAATGAGTTGGGGAACCTTCATGTATACTACACCATTTTTTTAACGCTCATTTCCGTATTTACAAGCTCTTTTTTCAGAATAGCCCAAATTCCCTGATTTTTTGTGTGTATTAGCCCATGGATCTGGCGCCTGTAGCACCCAAAATAATTTTCTCAAAAAACTTTATGAGGACCTCCGTAAAGAGTTTGGGAACCTACACGTATACTCACATCATTTTTTGAACGCTCATTTCCGCATTTACAAGCCTTTTTTTATGAATCACCCAAATTTATCAATTTTTCGTATATATTAGCCTATGGATCTAGCACTCGAAGCATCCAAAAAAATTTCTCCAAAATTTTTATGAGGACCTCCGTAACGAGTTTGGGAACCTTCACGTATACTCACACCATTTTTTAACACTTATATCTGCATTTACAAACCTTTTTTTTATGAATAACCCAAATTTCCTGATTTTTTGTGTGTATAAGGTATGTATCTAGCGCTCGGTGAACCTAAACTTTTTTTTTCAAAACACTCTATGAGGACCTCTATAATGAGTTGGGGAACCTTCACATATACTCACATCATTTCTTTATGTCCATTTTTGCATTTACAAGCTCTTATTAAAGAATCGCCCAAATTACCCAATTTTTCGTGTGTAGCCCATGGATCTGGCACCCGGAGCACCCAAATTTTTTTATCAAAAACTTTATTAGGACCTCCGTAATGAGTTTGGAAACCTTTAAGTATACTCACACTATTTTTTTAACGCTCATTTCCTCATTTACAACCCCTTTTTTAAGAATCGCTCAAATATTCTGATTTTTCGTGTGTATTTGCCCATGGATCTGGCGCCAGAGCACCTCAAATTTCTTTCTCAAAAAACCATATGAGGACCTCCGTAATTAGTTGGGAAACCTTCATATATAATCACACCATTTTTTGACACCCATTTCCGCATTTACAAGTCTTTTTTAAGAATCACTCAAATTCCCCAATTTTTCGTGTGTATTAGCCCATGGATCTGGTTCCCGGAGCACCCTAAAAAAATTCCTCAAAAAACATTATTAGGACCTCCGTAATGAGTTTGGGAATCTTCACGTATACTCACACTATTTTTTTAACTCCCATTTCCGTATTTACAAGCCTTTTTTTAAGAATGGTCCAAATTTCTCGATTTTTCATTTGTATTAATTAGCCCATGGATTTGGCGCCCGGAGCATCCAATTTTTCTCTCCAAAAAATATTATGAGGACCTCCCTAATGAGTTTGGGAACCTTTACGTATACTCACACCATTTTTTAAACGCTCATTTCCGTATTTACATGCCTTTTTTTAAGAATCTCCTAAATGCCTCGAATTTTGGTGTTTTAGACCATGGATCTGGCGCTCGGATCTCCTAAATTTTTTTCTCAAAAAACTATATGAGGACCTCTATAATGAGTTGGAAACCTTCGAGTTTACTCAAACTATCTTTTAATGCTCATTCCTGTATTTACAAGTCTTTTTTTAAGAATCACCCAAGTTCCCCAATTTTTCGTATGTCGTAGCCCATAGCTCTGGCGCCCGGAGTACCCAATATTTTATTTTCAAAAACTTTATAAGGACCTCTGTAATGAGTTGGGGAACCTTCACGTATAGCCTATGGATCTGGTGTCCGGAGCACCTAAAAATTTATTCTCAAAAACTATTATGAGGACCTCTGTAATGAGTTGAGGAACCTTCACGTATACTCACACCATTTTTTGACGTCCATTTCCCCATTTACAAGCCCTATTTTAAGAATCACCCAAATTCCCCAATTTTGTGTGTGTATTAGCCCATGAATCTGGCTCCCGGAGCACCTTAAATTTTATTCTAAAAAAACATTATGAGGAGCTGCATAATGAGTTGGAGAACCTTCACATATACTCACACCATTTTTAACGTCCATTTCCGTATTTACAAGCCTTTTTTTAAGAATCGCCCAAATTTCTCTATTTTTTTGTTTGTATTATTAGCCCATGGATCTAGCATCCGGAGAACAATTTTTTTTATCTAATAACATTATGAGGATATCCGTAATGAGTTGGGGAACCTTCACTTATACTCACATCATTTTTTGACGCCCATTTTCGCATTTACAAGCCTTTTGTTAAGAACCATCGAAATTCTCCAATATTTTGTGTGTATTAGCCCATGGATCTGGCTCCGAACCACCCTATATTTTTTCTAAAAAAACTTTATGAGGACCTCCGTAATGATTTGGGGAGCTTCACTTATACTCACACCATTTTTTAACACTTATTTCTATTTTTAGAAGCCCTTTATTTAAGAATCGCCCAAATTTTCCAATTTTTCGTTTGTATTAGCCCATTGATCTGGCGCCCTAAGCACCAATTTTTTTTCTTTAAAAACATTATGAGGACCTTTGTAATGAGTTGGGGAACCTTCTTATATACTCACACCATTTTTAACGTCCATTTCCACATTTACAATCCATTTTTTAAGAATAGCCCAAATTTCCTGATTTTTCGTGTGTTAATGCCCATGGATCTGGTGCCCGGAGCACCCAAAAAAATTTTCTCAAAAACTTTAATAGGACCTCCGTTCTGAGTTTGGTAACCTTCAAGTATATTCACATCATTTTTTAAAGCTCATTTTTAAGAAACGCCCAAATTCCTCAATTTTTCGTGTGTATTAGCCCATGGATCTGGCTCCCAGAGCCCCCAAAATTGTTTTCTCAAATAAACTTTATGAGAACCTTCGTAATGGCTAGGGAACCTTCACGTACACTCAAACCATTTTTTTAACGCCCATTCCATCATTTACAAGCCCTTTTTTCTAAGAGTTGCACAAATTCCTCGATTTTTCGTGTGTATTAGCCCATGAATCTAGTGCCTGGAGAACGCAAAAGAATTTCTCAAAAATATTTATGAGTACCTCCGTAATGAGTTGGAGAACCTTCAAGTATACTCACACAATTTTTTTAATGCCCATTTCCGCATTTACAAGCCTTTTTAAGAATCGCCCAAATTTGTCGATTTTTTGTGTGTATTAGCCCAAGGATCTGGCGCCCGGAGAACCCAAAATAATTACACAAAAAACTTTATGAGGACCTCCATAATGAGTTGGGGAACCTCAAGTATACTCTCATAATATTTTTAACGCTCATTTTCTCATTTACAAGTCTTTTTTTAAGAATCGCCCAAATCCCATGATATTTCGTGTGTATTATCCTATGGAACTAGCGCCCGGAGAACCCAAATAATTTTTTCTCCAAAAACTTTATGTGGACCTCCGTAATGAGTTAGGGAACCTTCATGTATACTCACACCATTTTTTTAACTCTCATTTCCGTATTCACATGCCTTTTTAAAAAAAATTACCCAAATTTCCTTATTTTTCGTGTGTATTAGCCCATGGATCTGGCGCCCAGAGCACCCAAATTTTTTACGAGGACCTTTGTAAAGAATTTGGGAACCTTCACGTATACTCACACCATTTTTTGAACGCTCATTTCCGCATTTACAAGCCTTTTTTTATGAATCGCCCAAATTCATTGATTTTTCGTATATATTAGCATATGGATCTGGCACCCGGAGCACCCAAAAATTTTCTCAAAAAACTTTATGAGGACCTTCGTAATGAGTTTTGGAACCTTCACGTATACTCACACCATTTTTTTAACGTTCATTTCTGCATTTACATGCCTTTTTTAAGAATCACCCAAATTTTTCTATTTTTCGTGTGTATTAGCACATGGATCTAACGCCTGGTGAACCTAGACTTTTTTCCAAAAATCTCTATGAGGACCTCCATAATGAGTTAGAGAACCTTCACATATACTCACACCATTTGTTTTGCGTTCATTTCCGCATTTACAAGCTCTTCTTAAATAATTGCCCAAATTCCCCAATTTTTCGTGTGTAATTAGCCCATGGATCTGGCACCCGGATCACCCAAAAAAAAATTCTCAAAACCTTTATTATAACCTCCGTAATGAGTTTGGGAACCTTTTAAGTATACTGACACTATTTTTTTAACGCTCATTTAAAAGCCTTTTTAAAAAATCGCCTAAATTTCCCAATTTTTTGTGTGTTACCCATGCATCTGGCGCCCAGAGCAACCAAAATTCTTTTCTCAAAAAACAGTATGAGGACCTCCGTAATGATTTGGGGAACCTTCACATATACTCACACCTTTTTTTTACGCCCATTTCCTCATTTACAAGCCTTTTTTTAACAATCGACAAAATTTTCTAATTTTACGTGTGTATTAACCCATGGATTTGGTTTCCGGAGCACCATAAAAAAATTTCTTAAAAAACTTTATAAGGACCTCCGTAATGAGTTTGGGAATCTTCACGTATACTCACACCATTTTTTTAATGCTCATTTTCGTATTTACAAGACCTTTTTAAAGAATCATCCAAATTCTCCAATTTTCCATTTGTATTAATTAGCCAATGAATTTGGCGCCAGGAGCATCCAATTATTTTTTCTCTAAAAACACTATCAGGACCTCCGTAATGAGTTGAGAAGCCTTCAAGTATACTCACACCATTTTTTTAACGCTCATTTCCGCATCTACAAGACGTTTTTTTAAGAATCTCCCAAATTTCTCAATTTTTCGTGTGTATTTTCCCATTGATCTGGTGTCCGGAGCACCCAAAAATTTATTTTCAAAAAACATTATGAAGACCTCTATAATGAGATGAGGAACCTTCACATATACTCACACCATTTTTTTTATGCCCATTTCCCTATTTACAAACCCTATTTAATGAATCACCCGAATTTCCCAATTTCTAGTGTGTATTAGCTCATGGATCTGGCTCCCGGAGCAGCTTAAATTTTATTCTCAAAAAACATTATGAGGACATCGGTAATGAGTTGGAGAACCTTCACGTATACTCACACCATTTTTAACATCCATTTCCGTATATACTAGCCTTTTTTTAAGAATCGCCCAAATTCTCTAATTTTTCGTGAGTATTAGCCCATGGATCTGGTTCTCGGAACACCCTAAATTTTTTTCTCTAAAATTTTTATGAGGACTTCCGTAATGAGTTTGGGAACCTTCACGTATACACACACCATTTTTTAACGCTCATTTTCGTATTTACAATCCCTTTTTTAAGAATTGTCCAAATTCCCCAATTTTTCATTTGTATTAATTAGCCCATGAATTTGTCGCCCGGAGCATCCATTTTTTTTATCTAAAAACTGTATGAGGACCTCCGTAACGAGTTGGGGATCCTTGACGTATACTCACACTATTTTTTTAACGCTCATTTTCGCATTTACAAGCCCTTTTTTAAGATTCTCCCAAATACCCCAATTTTTCGTGTGTATTAGCCCATGAATATGGCTCGCGGAGCACCAAGAAATTTTTCTCAAAATATTTTTTGAGGACTTCTTTAATGTGTATGGGAACCTTCACGTATACTCACACCATTTTTTTAACGCTCATTTTCGCATTTACAAGTCTTTTTTTAAGAATCGCCCAAATGCCCTATTTTTTGTGTGTTACCACTGATCTTGCGCCCGGATCTCCCAAATTTTGTTTCTCAAATTTTTTTTTGAGGACTTCTGTAATGAGTTGGTAACCTTGACGTTTACATACACCATTTTTAATTCTTATTTCGCATTTACAAGTCCTTTTTTAAGAATCACCCAAATTTTCTGATTTTTCGTGTGTCTTAGCCTATAACTCTAGCGCCAAGAGTACCCAAAATTTTGTTTTCAAAAACTTTATGAGGACCTTTGTAATGAGTAGGGGAACCTTCACGTATACTCACATCATTTTTTTAACGCTCATTTTCGCATCTACAAGCTTTTTTTTAAGAATTGCCCAAATTTCCTAATTTTTCGTGTGTATTAGCCCATGGCTCTAGTGTCCGGTGCCCTAAAAAATGTATTCTCAAAAAACATTATGAGGACCTCTGTAATGAGTTGAGGAACATTTACATATACTCACACCATTTTTTTGACGCCCATTTCCCCATTTACAAGCTCTATTTAATGAATCACCCAAATTTTCTAATTTTCCGTGTGTATTATCTCATGGATCTGGCTCCCGGAGCACCTTAAATTTTATCCTCAAAAAATATTATGAGGACCTCCGTAATGAGTTGGAGAACCTTCATGTATACTCACACCATTTTTAACGCCCATTTCCATATATACAATCCCATTTATAAGAATCGCCCAAATTTCTCGATTTTTTATTTATATTATTAGCCCATGGATCTGGCTTTCGGAGCACCAATTTTTTTCTCTCTAATAACATTATGAGGACCTCTGTAATGAGTTGGGGAACCTTCACTTATACTCACGCCATTTTTTTACGCCCATTTCTACATTTATAGGCCTTTTTTTAAGAACCACCCAAATTCTCCAATATTTCTTGTGTATTAGCCCATGGATCTGGCTCCCACACCACCCTAATTTTTCTCTAAAAAAACTTTATAAGGAACTCCGTAATGATTTGGGGAACTTCACGTATATTCACCATCTTTTTAACGCTCATTTATGTTTTTATAAGCCCTTATTTAAGAATCGCCCAAATTTTCTGATTTTTCATTTGTATTAGCCCATTGATATGGCGCCCAAAGCACCCAATTTTTTTCTTCTCTAAAAACATTATGAGGACCTCCGTAATGAGTTGGGGAACCTTCACATATACTCATATCATTTTTAACGTCTATTTCTGCATTTACAAGCCCTTCTTTAAGAATAGCCCAAATTTCCTGATATTTCGTGTGTTAATGCCCATGGATCTTGCGCCCAGAGCACCTAATATTTTTCTCAAAAACTTTATTAGGACCTGCGTATTGAGTTTGGTAACCTTCAAGTATACTCACACCATTTTTTTAAAGCTCATTTCCGCATTAACAAGCCCATTTTTAAGAATCGGCCAAATTTTCCAATTTTTTGTGTGTATTAGCCTATGGATCTGGCTCCCGGAGCACCCTAAATATTTTTCTCAAAAAACATTATGAGAAACTCTGTAATAAGTTGAGGAACCTTCATGTATACTCACACCATTTTTAAAGTATATTTCCGTATTAACAAGCCTTTTTTTAAGAATCGCCCAAATTCCCAATTTTTCGTTTGTATTAGCCCATGGATATGACGTCCGGAGCACCCAATTTTTTTTCTCTAAAAACATTATGAAGACCTCCGTAATGAGTTGGGGAACCTTCAAGTATACTCACACCATTTTTTTACGCCCATTTTCGCATTTACAACCCTTTTTTTAAGAACCACCCAAATTCCATGATTTTTCGTGTGTATTCGCCCATGGATCTGACTCCCGGAGCACCCTAAATTTTTTTTCTAAAAAAACTTTATGTGGACCTCTGTAATGAGTTGGGGAACCTTCACGTATACTCACATTATATTTTAACGCTCATTTCCATATTTACAAGCTCTTATTTAAGAATTGCCCAAATTCCTTGATTTTTCGTTTGGATTTGGCGCCCGAAGCACCCAAATTTTTTTCTCTAAAAACATCATGAGTACCTCCGTAATGAGTTGGGGAATCTTCACTTAAACTAACACAATTTTTCAACGCCCATTTCCGCATTTAGAAGACCTTTTTTAAAAAAATCGCTCGAATTTGTCGATTTTTCGTGTGTATTATCCCAAAGATCAGGCGCTCGGTGAACCCAAAAAAAGATTCTTATAAAACTTTATAAGAACCTCCGTAATGAGTTAGGAAACTTTCACGTATACTCACACCATTTTTTAACCCACATTTTCGCATTTCCAAGTCATTTTTTAAGAATCGCCCAAATTCCCGATTTTTCGTGTGTATTAGCCTATGGATCTGGCGCCCAGAAAATCTAATCTTTTTTTTGTCAAAAAACTTTGTGAGAACCTCCGTAATGAGTTGGGAACCTTCACATACACTCACACCATTTTTTTTACGTCCATTTTCGCATTTACAAGCTTTTTTTTAAGAATCACCCAAATTTTCCGATTTTTCTTGTGTTGATTTCCATGTATCTGGCGCCCGGAGCACCCAATTTTTTTTTTCAAAAACTTTATTCGAACCTCCGTAATGAATTGGGGAAACTTCAAATATACTCACACCATTTTTCTAACTTTCATTTCCGCATTTATAAGCCCTTTTTTAAGAATCGCCCAAATTTCTCAATTTTTCGTGTGTCGGAGCACCTAAAATTTCATTCTGAAAAAACATTATAAAGACCTTCGTAATGAGTTGGGAAACCTTCACATATACTCACACAATTTTTTTTACGCACATTTCTGCATTTACAAGTCCCTTTTTAAGAATCGCTAAATTTCCTAATTTTTCGTGTGTATTATCCCATGGATCTGGTTCCCGGAGCACCCAACATTTTTTTCTCAAAATACTTTATGAGGACCTCCGTAATGAGTTTGGGAACCTTCACGTATACTCACACTATTTGTTTAACGCTCATTTCCGTATTTACAAGTCTTTTTTAATAATCGTCCAAATTTCCTGATTTTTCGTTTGTATTATCCCATGGATCTAACTCCCGGAGCACCCAAATTTATTTTCTCTAAAAATATTATGAGGACCTCCGTAATGAGTTGAGGAACCTTAAAGTATACTCACACCATTTTTTAATGTCATTTCCACATTTACTAGCCTTTTTTTAAGAATCGCATGAATTGCTCAATTTTTCGTGTGTATTATCCCATGGATCTGGCACCAGGAGCATACAAAATATTTTTCTCAAAAAACTTTCTGAGGACCTCCGTAATAAGTTGAAGAACCTTCACGTATAGTCACGCCATTTTTTAAACGCCTATTTCGATATTTACAAGCCATTTTTTAAGAATCGCCAGAATCCCTGATTTTTCATATGTATTATAGTCCATGAATCTGACGCCCGGAGGATCCAAAAAAATTCTCAGAAAAATTTATGAGGACCTACGCAATGAGTTGGGGAACCTTCATGTATACCTACACCATTTTTTAACGTCAATTTCCATATTTACAAGCCTTTTTAAAAAAATCTCCCAAATTCTCAATTTTTTGTGTGTATTAGCCCATGGATCTGGCGCCCGAAGCACCCAATTTTTTTTTCTTTAAAAACTTTATGAGGACCTCTGTAATGAGTTGGGGAACCTTCATGTATACTCACACAATTGTTTTAACGTTTATTTCCGCATTTACAAGCATTTTTTAAGAATCACCCAAATTCCATGATTTTTCGTGTGTCTTAGCCCATGGATCTGTTGCCCGCAGTACCCAAATTATTTTCTTCAAAAACTTTATAAGGACATTTGTAATGAGTTGGGGAACCTTCACGTATACTCACACCATTTTTTTAACGTTCGTTTCCGCATCTACAAGCCATTTTTTAAGAATCACCCAAATTTCCTGATTTTTTGTGTGTAATTCCCATAGATTTGATGCCCGGAGCATCCAAATTTTTTTTCTCGAAAAACATTATGAGGACCTCCGTAATGAGTTGAGGAACCTTCAGGTATACTCACACAATTTGTTTTACGCCCATTTCCGCATTTACATGCCCTATTTTAAGAATCGCCTAAATTTTTCAAATATTCGTATGTATTAGCCCATGGATCTGGCTCCTGGAGCACCCAAAATTTATTTTTTCAAAAAAACATTATGAGGACCTCTGTAATGAGTTGGGGAACCTTCACGTATACTCACACCATTTTTAATGACCATTTTCATATTTACAAGCCATTTTTTAAGTATCGCCCAAATTCCCTGATTTTCATTTGTATTACCCCATGAATCTGGCTCCCAGAACCCCCTAAATTTTTTTCTAAAAAAACATTATGAGTACCTCCGTAATGAGTTGTAGAACCTTCACGTATACTCACACCATTTTTTTAACGCTCATTTCCGTGTTTACAAGAGCTTATTTAAGAATCACCCAAATTTCCCAATTTTTCGTTTGTATTAGCCCATGGATCTGGCGCCCGAAACACCCAATTTTTTTCTCTAAAAGCATTATGAGGACATCCGTAATGAGTTGGGAATCCTTCACGTATACTGACACCATTTTTTTAACCCTCATTTCCGCATATACAAACCATTTTTTAAGAATTTCCCAAATTCCCTGATTTTTCGTGTGTATTAGCTCATGGATCTGGCTCCCAGAGAACCTAAACATTTTTTGTCAAAAACCTATATGAGGACCTTTGTAATGAGTTGCATAACCTTTACATATACTCACACCATTTTTTTTACGTCTATTTCCATATTTAAAAGCCTTTTTATAACAACCGCTAAAATTCCCCAATTTTTCGTGTGTTAATGCACATGGATCTGGCGCCCGAAGCACCCAAAATTATCTTCTCAAAAACTTTATTAGGACCTCTGTAATGAGTTTGGGAACCTTCAAGTATACTCACACCATTTTTTTAAAGCTCATTTTCGTATTTACATGCCTTTTTTTAAGAATCGCTCAAATTCTCTAATTTTTCGTGTATATTATTAGCCGATGGATCTGGCTCCAGGAGCACCCTAAATTATTTTCTCAAAAAAATTATGAGGACCTCCGTAATGATTTCGGGAACCTTCATGTATACTCACACCATTTTTAATGTCTATTTTTGTATTTACAAGCCCGTTTTTAAGAATCGTCCAAATTTCCCAATTTTTCGTTTGTATTAGCCCATTGATCAGGTGTCCAGAGCACCCTAATTTTTTTTCTCTAAAAACATTATAAGGACCTCCATAATGAGTTGGGGAACCTTCACGTATACTCACACCACTTTTTTGACTCCCATTTCCGCATATTCAAGCCCTGTTTTAAGAACCGCCCAAATTCCCAAATTTTTCGTGTATATTAGACCATGGATCTAGCTCCTGGAGCACCCTAAAAAAATTTCAAAAAAACCTTTATGAGGACCTCCATAATAAGTTGGGGAAACTTCACGTATACTCACACTATTGTTTAACGCTCATTTTCATATTTACAAGCCCTTAATTAAGAATCGCCTAAATTCCTCGATTTTTTATTTGTATTAACCCATAGATCTGGCGCTCGGAGCACCCAAATTTTTTTTCTCTAAAAATATTATGAGGACCTCCATAATGAGTTGGGGAACCTTCAACTAAACTCACATCAATTTTAATGCCCATTTTCGCATTTAGAATCCCTTTTCTAAGAATCACCCTAATTTTCCAATTTTTCATGTATATTAGCCCATGGATCTGGCGCCCTGAGCGCCCAAAAAAAATTTCTTCTAAAACTTTATGAGTATCTCCTTAATGAATTGGGAAACCTTCACGTATACTCACACCATTTTTTTAACCCTCATTTCCGCATTTACAAGCCATTTTTTAATAATCGCCCAAATTCCCCAATTTTTCTTGTATGGTTCTGGCGCCCAGGGAACCTAAACTTTTTTTCTCAAATTTTTTTGTGAGAACCTCTATAATGATTTGGGAAACCTTCACATATACTCACACCATTTTTTTACGTCCATTTCCATATTTACAAGCCCTTTTTTTAAGAATAACCCAAATTTTCTGATTTTTCGTGTGTTAATGCCCATTGATTTGGCGCCTTGAGCATCCAAAAAAAATTCTCAAAAACTTTAGTAGGACCTCCGTATTAAGTTTGGGAACCTTCAAGTATATTGACACCATTTTTTTAAAGCTCATTTCCGCATTTACAAGTCCTATTTTAAGAATCTCTCAAATTTCTTGATTTTTCGTGTGTTAATTCCCATGGATTTGGCTCCCTGAGCACCCTAAATTGTTTTCTCAAAAAATATTATGAGGACCTCTGTAATGAGTTGGGGAACCTTCATGTATACTCACACCATTTTTAACATCCATTTCCGTATTTGCAAGCTCTTTTTAAGAATCGCCCAAATTTCCCGATTTTTCGTTTGTATTAGCTCATGAATCTGGCGTCTGGAGCACCCAATTTTTTTCCCTCTAAAAACATTATGAGGACCTCTGTAATGAGTTGGGTAACCTTCACGTATACTTACACAATTTTTTTGACGTCCATTTCCGCATTAGCCCATGGATCTGGTGCTCGGAACAACCAAAAAAAAAATTCTTCTAAAACTTTATGAGGACCTCTGTAATGAGTTGGGAAACCTTCACGTATACTCACACCATTTTTTAACCCTCATTTCAACATTTACAAGACATTTTTTAAGAATCACCCAAATTACTCGATTTTTCGTTTGTATTAGCCCATGGATATTGCGCTCGGAGTACCTATACTTTTTTTCTCAAAATACTTTATGAGCACCTACGTAATGAGTTGGGGAACCTTCACTTAAGCTCACACTATTTTAAACGCTCATTTCCGCATTTAGAAGCCCTTTTTTAAGAATCGCAGGAATTCCCCAATTTTTCATGTGTAGTAGCCCATGGATCTGGTGCTTGAAACACCCAAAAATAAATTCTTCTAAAACTTTATGAGGACCTCTGTAATGAGTTGGGAAACCTTCACGTATACTCACACCATTTTTTAACCCTCATTTCAACATTTACAAGACATTTTTTAAGAATCACCCAAATTACTCGATTTTTCGTTTGTATTAGCCCATGGATATTGCGCTCGGAGTACCTATACTTTTTTTCTCAAAATACTTTATGAGCACCTACGTAATGAGTTGGGGAACCTTCACTTAAGCTCACACTATTTTAAACGCTCATTTCCGCATTTAGAAGCCCTTTTTTAAGAATCGCAGGAATTCCCCAATTTTTCATGTGTAGTAGCCCATGGATCTGGTGCTTGAAACACCCAAAAATAAATTCTTCTAAAA
>JAJOOS010019489.1:0-40283 GCA_029582725.1 Solanum chiquidenum
CTTGAATTCTTAAACTTGTAGCTTTATAGAGAATTTTATGGCGTTTTTACCACTGATTTTCTCTAGCTTCTTGTTTAGAATTTTCTGCCCCTTTTCTGAATTATGAGGACCCCTATTTATAGTTTTAGAATAGATGAGTTGCGATTGAAACAGGATTTCCTTCGGCCAATCAGATTTAAGTAACATGGCATATGGGCTTTATGGAGCGGGCTTGTCATCTTTGACACATGTCGTGATCCTATTGGCTTCTTGTTTGACTTGGAATGCCACGTCATTTGCCACGTGGCACTAAAAGAATGGGCCTCTAGGATAAGATGACATTGGACTTAGCAAATTGGGCTCATCTATTGTAGCCCAAATCAATTAATTTTGACTTTTATTGGACTTGAATAATTAGCCCAATTATATTAATCCATAATTTATTTGGACTAATATATTCATGAATTTAATATAATCCGAATTATTTTATAAATTTATATTTAATAAATTTTAAATGATTACAATAAGTAATTAAGAATAAGGGGTCGTTTGGTGTGATGGATAAGGGGAGTTAATTTCGGGATAAATTTTAAATAGCCTCTAATCCCTTGTTCGGTTGCATAGCTTGGGATAACTTATCCCAGGATTAATAATAATTAGTCTTGGGATAAGTTATCCCTCCTCTTTGGTGGTATAATAATCCCGGGATAAATACGTAAATGACAAATATATCCCTTTAAATTCTATTTATACCTCACTTTTCACATTTATCATGACTATTTTTGAAAGTATTTAACCTCCTTAATCTTAAATAATTCTTTTAAAAAAGCTTATTTACAAAAATAAATAAATTATGTAACACAAAATAGTACTTATTTTATTATATATTTGTTTTTTCACTAAACAAAAATATTAGCACACGTGTCCTCCCAATTTCCTCCTCCTCCGCACATTATTTTTAATACCATGTATAATAATATTGACTACTACTTATTTTTATGATATTTTTCTATTAAAAAATACACTTATATAAATATAATTTTTATTTAATAGAGCCTAAGTTTAAGTAGCTTACCTCTCCCCACCTGTAAACTCAGATTCACAAAATTTCCCATTTCTCTCTCTCTTGAACAATTATGATCCATTCACACTACCTACAAATACGTCTCCAATTAGTTGAGATCAATTTTGAAATGCGTGTCACCAACTCGTTTTCTTCTTCTTCTTCTTCAGCAGCAGCAGCAGCAGCAGCAGCAGTGGTGGTGTAATTAATTACGGAGATGTTATCATCGTGTGATTGTGCTACAGCTGCAAATTCGGTTTTATTCCTTCGCCGTATCGGTACGGTGGCCCTATTATTCATTCTCGCTTCACTCTCTTGGTTTGTCCTTTATAAAGCTGGTGAAACTATTGGATTCAAGATCCCGAACTCTCTCACCTCCCATGCACCTCGTGTTTTCTTCTTCACCCCTCCCTCGGTGAGAACTACTTTTCCTCATTTCTCATTATATATATACAATTACTTGTCTCTCGAATCGTTTTTTTTTTAATAACAATATCTCAAGGTTTTTTCTTCTAGTTACTGGAATCAGCTATTACAAATTACATTAGTTATAAATATGCTCGATTAATTTTAACAATTGTCTTCTAATTTTTTTTTGCATAAGATTTCTTTTCCTCTCCCCCCAATTAATGGGGTTTAGGTTAGGAAGTACTGGTGAACTATTTCTCGTTTTACAAAACAGATATATCTAAATATTGGTAACATCAACAGTGGCGTAGCTACAGTATACTCAGGTTGTCCAGGATGCCAGTCGTCGGAAAATTATACTATATATATAAGTAGCATTATATGCTAAATGGTTAAATAACATATTTTGGACACTCTTGAAATAATGAAGTGTTGTAGCCTAGTGGTTTCTGGCATGCTTGAAAAGTTCTGGCCTTAGGTGGTGGCGAGTTTGAATCTCACTTGCTGCAGTGTTTAAGCTTTTTTGGACACATTTTTGGCTCCGCTTATCTCATGTAAAATCCTTTATGGGTTCAGGATACTCAGGAGAATAATCTTGAAAAGGTTTTGAAAGATGCTGCTATGGAGGATAAAACCGTGATTTTAACGACCTTAAATGAAGCTTGGGCTGCCCCTTCTTCTGTTATTGATCTCTTTCTTGAAAGCTTTAGAATTGGCAATCACACCCGTGAGCTTTTGAATCATTTAGTAATTATTGCCCTAGATGAGAAGGCATTCTCCCGGTGCTTGGTTGTACATACTCATTGCTATGCACTAGTAAGTGAAGGGGTTGATTTTTCAAAGGAAGCTTATTTCATGACTCATGACTACCTAAAGATGATGTGGACACGGATCAACTTCTTAAAGGGTGTTCTTGAAATGGGATACAACTTTGTCTTCACGGTATACATTCTAATACTTGTATCATTATCATTTCAATTGTCCTTCTTATACTTTTTTTGGATAATGGTAGATCTGAAGGAATCTTCCAATAGATTAATGCATTGTAGTACAAAATGTATTGCTTTATAGCATGATCTTTGTTGTCTCCTTACTAAAAGTACCAAGGTATTCCACTTATCTAGTAGCGACAAAACAAGAAGAGATTTCGATAGTAGTTTTATTTTTAGATAAAAATAATGCAATTCAGAATTTAATTAGTAATAGTCTTCTAGTTTCTGATATTGAAATGATTTGGTTGCTTGATTTCCTGAGCATTGTCAGAGTACAATGGCATGTATAGTTTGTTTCTAATGGTTTGGTGAAATATACAACCTAGAGTCACTTCTTGACCACCAATTAGGTACTTGAATAGCTTTCACAAGATATATGAGAGTTATGTTTTCTTACTTGACAACTGCCAAGGACTGGAAAAGATTCAGTTTTTTTTTTGGGGAATATGAGAATGCTACTTGTCTTCGAGATGTTTTCTTTGCTGGATTTTAATGAGCATTCTGCAGGGTCATTGAGAACTTGATTTGAAAGATGTTACATTTATCAATAATTATTATTGAAAATCTACCATTCTGTTTACTGTTTTTGAGATCCCTGGTGTATAAGTGTGTTAGATTGTTTTTATGATAAGAGCTTTTCTTTAGAGGTTTATCGGATTCTAAGTGCCACACCTAGGAAGTTGGCATGTGGGAATTTTAGAAACTTCCAGGTAATCATGTTACAATTAATTTGCATGTGCCTCAAAGTAATAAAAGTTATAAACATCTACTTTCAGTACAAAAAAAAATTTCACTAACTATCAAGGAGTATATTTGGATGAAATGATGCACATTTCAAACTAAAATATAAGCCAAACTTGGGAATAATGTTGAAAGACAAAGAGTATAGACATATAATGGGGGATACACCAAAAGTATATGTTAGCCCACTCCTCAACAGGAACGCCATTCATTATCTCATTGACAATGCTTGTTTCTTCCTTATTCATACTAAAGAGCTGAAACAAAATGGGTTGTATTACATCGACATTGTAGCAGATTGCATCAGTGTTCTTTGATCTAGATCTCTGCTACTTCTTTTTCTTTCCTCGTTTGTTGCTCGGTAATTATAACAAAGCTGGCAAGAATCGTTACTTTAGGAGGTCTTTTGTTGAAGTGCAGGGCCTTAAATCAGACTAACTGAAACCTTCTGCATTGACATCGCTTTGATGGCAATTCAAATTTCTTTTCTATGATAGTCCATATGACCTGTAAGTGTAATTGAAAGAGAAGTAGTAAAGTTCTGATTTACCTATAATATCATGTGCACTGTTTATGCTGCTCATCTTTGGCAGTATTATGATTTGTCATTTAACGTGTTAATAGACCTAGGGCCTAACTCAACGCGAAAAGCTAGTTCATGAGGGGAGGATTTCCCAAAAACATATAAGGGAATTATCATCTCTATGTGGGATGATGTGGCAGTCAACACCCCCACTCACCCAAGACTGGACATCTAGAGCATGGACAATATAAGATGGGGTACCCAATATTGGGATTGGCCTGGTTTTGATGCCACATTAATGGACCTTGCAGCGTAACTCAAATAAAAAATCTAGTCATGAGGAGAGGATTGTATAATACCATATAAGAGACCTCCCATCCCTAAGTGAGCCGATGTTGGACTCAACAGAAGGATCATCATTAATCGATTGAATAAATATGTTCATTAATGTTCATGTATTCTGCAATTTTGGATGCAGCGTTGTTTGTAGTATCTGTCATTGTCTTCACCAAGTTTAGAGTAGAAATTTCATAGTCCTGTGCATGCGACACTTAAACACTTCATTGGTTCTTTTTTCCTAGGATGCTGATGTCATGTGGTTCAGAGATCCATTTCCTCACTTCTACAAGGATGCAGACTTTCAGATAGCGTGTGATCATTTCTTAGGAAACCCTGAAGATGTAGAGAATAGACCTAATGGTGGTTTCTTGTTTGTGAGGTCAAATAACAGATCTATTGAGTTCTACAAGTTTTGGTACACCTCACGAGAAACATATCCGAATTTGCATGATCAAGATGTTCTTAACAATATAAAGTATGATTCATTCATTATTGATATTGATCTCAAAATGAGATTCTTGGATACAACATATTTTGGTGGATTTTGTGAACCGAGCAAAGATTTGAACGTAGTATGTACAATGCATGCTAATTGTTGTTTTGGGCTAGAAAGTAAACTTCATGATCTTAGAGTCGTGCTTCAAGATTGGAAAAACTTCTTGTCTTTGCCACCAACATTGAAGAGATCATTACCACCGTCATGGCGAGTTCCTCAAAACTGCAGGTTTGTCATAGTTTTAAAGATTTTTTTTTACTATTAATTTATGAACTCAAGTGATTTTACTTACACAAGACATAACACTAGAATTTATCAAAACAAATAGTCCTGGTACAATCCAACAGAACATGTTGTATTGCTCTATACGGCCATACCATAGTCATACACAACATTACATCAAAAACTAAATAATCCTTAGAATTGTTATCGGAAGTTGCACATCCGACCTTTATCTTTTGGTTTAATATTCTACTCTCCGACCTGACCATCCAGTCGTCTACTTCCCATTTGTTCTTCCTTCATGTTTGTTTTGAACCTGTGTCTCACTTTCACTTGATCCTAGTTCCACCTCTCTTACCTTTTCTAATGTTTGTTCCCACCCCTTACCGTCTTCTATCCTTGCCTCACTTATCCGTGCTTCCTTCATAGCATTGACCCCTTCGTTACGGTTTTATCTGATAATACACATGCACACTACCTTGCAACATGCTTTTTTTTTTCTTCTGACATGCTTTTCTGGTGATTTTGCAGTCTTGATTCTCTTCACTTGTATGCCCCACCACTGGAGAATGTAATACAGGAGAATGTAGAACAATAGAATAAGAGTAGATGACTGACTCACTATAAAATTGTAATTGTTTTAGAAATATTGAAGCTACTTGCTGTGCCAGGTAAGTGGTAACCACAAAGCCAACAATTAATATAGGTTAGTTTGAAACCTGACTTGTTCTCAGTCTGTTTTCACATACTTTTGTAAATACTAATCAAAGAATATTAAACAAATTTCCTCTTGTTACATTTTGTGTTGAACTGTTTCTGTGACAAAATATCTTTTTCTTATAATTGCATACTAACCCATACTCAGATTAAACTTGAATTTGAACCACTTGGTAAGGCTGTATTGAATAGAAGCCCTGAATTGAGGATCAAATTTACCAACATTGAATAAAGTTTGACCTAAACATCTCAAGAATTCAAATATAGAAGTGGGCAATTATTAGCTCATATATTCTAAATACTATTACAGTATATGTAAAAGTATATAGCACATTGTCAAATGACAGATATGATTTGTTAGAGCTACATTGAGTGGTAATTCTTGTTCAAAAGTAATCAAGTTTACTAGATGACTTCAATGGTAATCCCCAAGTTATGTGGAAATATTGGTTGATAAGGTCATTGAAGTGGAAGCCCTGGTTAACACATGAGCGCAGAAATGTCGATTGTTGCAGCCTAGATTAGCTTTTCAGCATCTCCATCTTAATTATTTTTGCAAAAAAAAGCAATTTTATGTGAAACTATTTTTCGTCGGTATTAAAAGAATAGATGAAAGTTTTTCTAAATAAATGTGAATTTCATCAAAATCAACTCAATGGACACCACTAGACAATAAATATTATGCATCAACAAAAGTTGTATGAATATGTATGGAACAAGTATATAACACAAAGTTCATCATTAAGTTTCAATACCTCTATGTGAACATGATATAATCAATTTCTCAAGTCATCAATCAATAATATTATAGTGAAGGACCATCTAGTCATCATCAAAAAGTCAAATCGATTCATCTATTGACTATTAACTAATTCGCAATCTGGATTTCACAGAAAGTCATTCCATGCAATAATAAAGTCACATTCATGATACACCAGAGCTTATAAACAAATACATCACAAATAAAAGTATTATGTATCCAACACGAGAAAATAGTCAAAATGGTCCTTAATATATGAGGGTTGTTTTACTTTGATCCTTAATATAGTTTACTTGATCCATATAGTCGTTAATGTATTATAAAAAGGTATCACTTTAGTCCATTGTCCTAAAAATAACAGATCCATCAAAAAAGTCAAGCTAAGTTTAATGTCAGAACCCACAACAAAATAAACCAAGAAAACTTTTCCATTCCTCTTATAAGTCATAGCGTGAAAAAGTGCCATAATTTTCTCCATTTTCATCTCTTTCAAGTTTCACTGTAGAATTATATATGAAGTAAAAACACACTTACTTTCTTCTTTATTACCAAGAATGTTTATTTATCAAAAGAAATGGTGGCTAAGAATCAACTCCGTATTATGGTATGATTTATTTATTTTTTCTTACGATTTGGGTGTATCTCACTATCCTTGATGGTGGATCAATTTTGTCACCTTCAAATAAGGCAGTGATTAGAGCTTTTGTATCTATCTTCAAATACTATCTATTTTTTTTTAATGACAATGAAAAACTTTAAGAATTGCTTCTATTAGAAATCACTTATCAACATTGAATTGGAGTAGGAATTAGGGATCCAGAGATGAACTAAGAAAGAGAAAAACTCCTTTCTTGACATTTTGCAGTAAAAAATAAAAGCTCTATATTTAAATGAGAAGAGAGAAGTTTCCTTCTGGTGGCTGAAGCAAAAAAAAAAAGATGCACAAGCTTAGGGAAAGGGAAGCTTGAGTTGCACATGGGGCCAGGTTAAATTTAACAGAAATTTTTAATAAATCTATTACAGTTAGGGTAAAAGACCAAACTGGTCACTTTTTATAATACATTAAAGACCATATATACAAGTGAAATAGATTAAGGACCACAATAAAGCAACTTCCATACATTTGATCATTTTCTGTATCCAACACACTCAAACTTATCATACTCAATATACGATAATCATCTCCTTTGAGGTGTGCAGAAGATAAACCATAATCTACCTCAAATGTCCTCATAAATGCACCTTTCATTTTTTAACAACGTTGTAATAGTCTCAATCCATGAAGAATATACTCCTTTTCAGTATACGAGTATATTGATACCCATGTTGCTATACTTTTTGTTGCTCCTAAACACACATACAAGCACACATAGTCGCCAAGTACTACAATGACTACACAAGTTAGATATCAATCTCACATGAACTTAGTTTTACAATTTATCAAATTCAATTATTATCAGATACTAACGCAAGTGTTTCCACCACAAGTATTATTTTTGTTATATAAACTACTACAGAAAAATAAATTAATCAAACTTTTACTAGCTAATGTTGAGACATAACGATTTAAAAAAATAGGAGCTGATATTTTGTTAAGTAATCACATGAATTGACACTCGATTTTCTATCAAGTTGTTGGTTAAAGGAAATTACTGTGACTAGGCTCTTACAAGATATGTAGCACTCTAATTAATGCCCTCACTTCCACGCCTACCTCTCTATGTTTAGGAACGTGACAAAGAAACCTACAATTCTGGTAAGCATTAACCAAGCATAGTTTCTCAGTATGTATTTGTCCTACCCAAACTTCAATCCCCTACACGAGGTAGAGATCATGTTCAACTTAACCCTATTGATTACCCTAGGTTCTCCCTCTCGAATCACATCTATGTTTCTTATATATATTTTACTGGTAGCTAAGAAATAACATAGTTATGTGTAATAAATACAGTAAACAACCACACAAGTTATGGAACAATGAAAGACACCCTAAAAAGTCTATTTCAAAATCATATAGCAACATTCATCAGACTACCATAACCCCCAAAAGGGTGTTGGCTGCTCATTTAGCAAAAATCATAAGAGAGTAACATATATAAAAATGTGTAAGAATGATAAAAAGAACTAAAAACTAAAAGATGTCATGGCTATAATGTTCTCTATGTACCAAATCCTCATAATAACGTCCCGCCCCTTCAAAAATGATCCAAGGGTCTATTTTTAGATGTGGAAAAACCTTAGGATGAAGTTAAAATTATTGGGCTATGCTAAACATAGACTTTGGTTAAACATGTGCCATCTTGTATTGTTTTTATTCCTTAGCAAGTTGCCTTATTTTCCTCCACGGCAGGTTGGTCATCATACTGGATCAAACTACTCTAAGCATTGAATCTAATGTATAACTCTTTGGTCTAGACTTAGAAAGATTCTTTAACATCTTCATATTACACAATGACACATTGCCCATCACAATGGATTTAACTGTGTTGGGCGCATTGCATCATAGTGACTTTTTTACACTATTTGACTTAGTATTTTTCTTAGATCTTTATTCAACCATGGCTATCATGATCCAGAAACTCAAGTCATGATGGCTCACCTACTAACATGTCACCAGTAGGTAAGTCGATACCATAGCCAGAATCAAAAGTAATGGGACTATCACGTGGAAGAGAAGGGATACTAGATGCACAGAACAAATATAGAAAGTAAAAGAGAGAAGGAGAAACAAGATATGTATATATATATATATAAAAAAAACATCCCCAAGACCTGATATTAGTCGGTACTCAAGCTACTAACCATAACATAATTAGAAGATAAGTATAATATAAAGAACTGTCTCCGAATACATAATAAAGACTAGCTTAGCCAAAAATAATAGGAGAAGGACGATTGGAAACGCCTGAGCTCACCCTTACACCTTGTTTGGATGGTTGTTACCCGTTGTATTGTATTGCATTGTTAGTTTAGACACAATGTTTGTTTTGATTATTACTTAAATTATATTATATCATATCGTTTAAATCCATCGTTAGGTAACAATGAAAAGACCCATTTTATGGAACGATCGATTTGGTGTGATCACGTCGTTACCTTAATATTTTCTTCTCATTTTATATTTATTTATTATTTAATAGTTGTATTTCATCTTTACTCTACCTTTTCATAGTATCTCTACCTTGTACCTTACTTTTCTTGTAGATTTATCATTCAAATCATGAATGTGTGACATTATGTAACGACAGAGAACGATACAACCTATCCAAACATTGTATTCATTAAAACAATACAGTACGATACAATACAATACGATACATTATGAAACAACACGTAAAAACCATCCAAACAAAGTTATAGTCTTCGATCCATAGCTATTCCACACGAGGAACACATCAACGGTGAGAACTTTTACTATAATCTGCAGGTGCAAAAGTATAGTATAAGTATCAAACACGTGTTACTTAGTAAGCATAGGCAGACTAATCTCCAAAGATAAAGCAAGCATAAAAGTAGGTAGAGAGTAAATATACATTACAAGCAACTAAAGAAGAGGTGAAGTGAGAAAAGGATAACCAAAGACAAGAGGACATACAACATAACACATAAGTAACTGAGGCGAAGGAACCTACCGGAGGAACTATCGTGATAAACTAACCACAACAATCTTTGACACGAAAACTAACTACACAAAGGTATACTTAGAACATCCACCACGAAACATAATAGTAGCCAACAGACCCATCCGATCCAACCCAGTCGGGAAGTACAGATATAGCAGTAAATTGCAAGGAATACCCAAACCAATAAGGGAAACCAACAATTATCATGTCACTACTACATAATCATAATCAAACAATAAGCTAATCGAACCTCCTTAATCTTGAAAAGTACACACCAGCAAACATAACCCAACTATCACCCTTATAAAGACCAGAAGGTGCAAACAACAACCAATTATACAAGTGATAAGCGATGTGTATGAATGCAAGTATGGAATTAAAACCATTAATGTCATTAGTCAGGCAGCAAAGTAGGACACATGAGGACACCATTCCTTATATTCAATGTGACACACAGATTGAGGGACTCATAGGGGACTTGAGAAGTTTGTAAATATTGTCTGGTACCAACCCAAGACTTCCATAACTGATCCACCTCAGATTTTCTCCATCATGTATCGAAGATACTTAATCACATCAATATAGAAAGGGTCGGAATCTTTATCGAGTGGTCTAGTAACTAGTGAGTGCATCCTCGACGCCTTTTTATCTTAAAATAAATGTATCAAAGTGTTAAAGGTAGTACAATTTCCATTAAAACAAGTTTAAGGGTGAAAATTGCCAAACCATACTTTCTCAATAATGGTAGTAAAAATTCAATGCATTTGATGGGATCGTACCACAAAATACGGGGAAAAAAAGTATTAATACAATGCATGTCATCACCAACATCCAACCAATAACACCTAAACAACCTAATGTACATAACTGGAATCACCTTTCTCTCGAAGCATAAAAAACTAACTTGGAATCCAATTTATCCTCGACCAAGGCTTCGGGCCCAACAATATACAAAATATCACAATAGTAAGATCATCATATGCACATACAACTCAGGAAATGAAAGTAAATATGAGGAATACGTGATTGGAAGAGTAAATCAAGGATCTCAGCCTTTACCCTAAGGTAACACTACAAGTGAACATTAATTACAACTCAGGCCAACCTGTGTCTATAACAAGAAACTAAGGTTCCCAAGCCTAATCCGAGATAGGGATCAACGTCAAGGCTAAGGGTCTATTCGGGGCAAATTTCCACAATATCAAAGCAAACCAAAAGTCCACACATTAATAGAGGGTACCGATCCATAACAATTACTACGATGAAAAACTATGTTAACTAAAGGATCATAAAGAACCCATTCTAAAGTGAATGGATTACTAAACTTTTCTAAAGCCTCGAACATTAACTCTGAAAAGGCTATTAACACCAATTAATCCATAAGGATGCGAACTTCCAGCATAAGCTAAGGACTTACAGTGTAATTCTAGTCTTAGGCTCCTACAAGATTCAAGAATAGAGGAAAAAGGAACATAACCCTAAACCCACCATATAAACTTTTGCTCCACATGCAATCTATACTAGACAGTATCTCATGATTCACAATCTAATAAAAAATAGACCATAGCCTACCTAAAAGCCGAACAATAATCTCGAACTGATCAGGGACTATTTGTCTCCTCACACGTCCTTAGAATGCCAAAAAACTGTGAATATTGCAAACTATGCATCACCACGAGTAAAAAAATACCTATATTGCTCTAATATAACTCGGGCCTAAACTCAGGTAAAAAAAAAAAACTCATAGGACCTACGTGTGGAAACATGAAATTGACTCTGTCAATAGGTCCTAAACAGATCAAGGAACTTGTGCCTCAAAGTTGGGTAATACCCGAGCTCAAGCATAGCTCGCGACAACCCAAGAAATGAACTAACTAATAACACCCAATTCCAAGCTCAAAATGAAGAAATTTATCGAGATTTATGGGATTCTGAAGTGTGAATAAGGACCATCAACAATGCTCCAAAACAAAACCCCCAAAAATATCCTCTAATTGACTCTCAAAGTATTCTTCTCACTTATAAAAAATAAAGAAGAATACGGAGATATAACTGCCAGCGGTGTCGCACCACATCTGTGTAACACCCCAGAAAGTTTTTAGGTTAAACTAGAGTTAAACGTAAAGGTTAACGTCAAGGAAGAAGGGTTAGATCCTAAGGAAATGGGCAAAGGCCAAGGCTGCCCTAGCTTGCCAGGGCACTTCCCACCTCCACGCCATCCTAGACAGTTCGTGGTGGACACCATGACCCGTGGTGGGTGAGGCAGTGAGCCCCTCAAGCTTCCCAAAATGGCCTCCTCCACATGAGCCACTTTATGGCTTGTGAAGGCCTTGACGGCTCGTGGGAGTGGTCGTGGACTTATGTTCAAGTCTGGGGATTTAGGGGGTGAGTAGCATAGCTACTGGTCAAGGGACCACAGGCACCACCATGGGCCGTGGTTCCCTTGATAGCTCGTGAAAGGGGGCGTGACCCCTAGGCAGCCCACCTTAAATGAGGGTTATTTTGGGTAATTCCATTTTAAGTCCTATCAAAGTGATGTCGTTTTGGGTAAGTTTATGGTCACTATATAAGTCATTTTTAAGTCAAATTCACGTAAGCTAAGTCATTTTTTCACAACACCCAAATCAAATCCCAAAAAGTTCATCTTCTCTCAAAATTTCTCTCTAGAGAACTCAAGGAAGAAAAAGAGGAAAGTTGAAGCTAGGGCTTGAAGAAACAAGGCTTTTTCACTCAATTTATTTGGAGAATCATATCTAAGGTATGGTAGTCCTTCATCCATGGATAGTTTTCATCCATGGAGTCCCTCCAAACTCAATTTCAAAGATAGTAATTTCCCCAAAAGTTAGGGGTTTACTCCAAGTCATGGATTCCTTTTCAAAAATGATTATATTGATTTAATTACTTGATATTATGATTGAATTTATGATTTATTATAGTTTTATGATGAAATATCCCAAGAATCCATGAAATCCCCATATTTCCAATTTGTGACCTTGTGATGTGGGTGAATTGTAAAAGGAAGAGTATTATGAGATTATGCTTATAGTAATTGTAGTGATTGAATCATGTTATCATCCATGTCTAATGTAGTAATTCTAGATATGTTGATTGAATGTGATATATGGTCCTTAAAGGGCAAAACATGAGAATTATGCATGTTTATGAGGTTTATGTATATGCATTTAGAACACTTTGAGAGTAAAGTGAATATGATTATGATCTAGTTGTTGTGTTGTTGGATGATTATCCTCATGTACACACTTATGGATGAATATGATATGATGTGAAAGGTTTGTCCATGTAGTGATTCTGAGGTTGGAAGACTAGTCTCACCTATTGAATCCATGAGCTTTAGTATGAAGTATGTTGGATTGAGTGTCAAGACACTCTTCCATGAATATGCATTTAAGTCAAGACTTAATATGTAATCTATGGGAATTAATGCTTAGCACCGAGTGGATATGAATATGAGATGGAATCTTTTACACTATTTGAGTCCGGCTTCCCAATGGGTTCCTTCTACGCTAGTTGAGTCCGGGTTCCCAAGGTATATATCTCATGAGATGAAAACCTTCTACCTTAGTTGAGTCCGGGTTTCTAGTAGTGATCTCATTATCCCATAACTATGTGACCACATTGGTCTTTAGCTAGTGGATCCACTTAAGCTAAGAGTATGGTTCTACCTTAGGCAAATAGAACAACTCATTTTCGGTGTGGGGTAGACACTGAATTCCATGTTAGCTCACATGGTATATGTCGGTTAAGGCTTATTCCCAGTAGGACAATAATATGAACAAGAACATGAATTATGAATTATAGCTACTCAATAAGCTTTACTTAGTATGGGTAGGATTATGAGATCGTATTCATGCATTGCACAAGTATGCTTTAACGGTATTTATGGTATGTTCCTTTTATGCTATGATGATTTATGAGTAGATTATGCTTATGAATTATGCTTTTCCACCATCTTCAAAATGATGTTTTAACTTAGTAAATTGCATGCATTCAACTAAAATGTCCCTTTTAGCATGTTTTTGAGGTTTTGTGCATGACTATCATACTTAGTGCATTTTTGTACTAACCCATATTTTCCTACATTTTTCCCAAGTGTAGGGTCCGGTTCTTAAGGCGATCATCATTTGGTTCAAGCTTGGATTCAACTATTTTCGTAGCTTGTGGTGAGTCCTCATGATTCGAGGACGGAGTTTCACTTTGAGTTTTATTTCTAGTATTTCATTTTCGAACTATGTTGTATGGGTTGTGTCCTTTTTGCATTGAAACTATTGTAATAAATGGCTAATTGAGACAAGTCTAGACTTCTGCTTTCCTTTATAAAGATTTTTGGACTTAAATGTGTTTTTACTCTTATTGTTCTAATGTTTTATGTTATGATATGATAAGTGGCTTACATGGTGCCTTTCGGGGTTCTATGTGCCTTGTTACGTCTAGGGGATACCCTTGGGCCGTGACACTCTGCTAGAGCGACATTGCTAAAATGACAGAAGCTCCATAAGAGAAGACTAGTTTAACGTCACCCACTTTCGTTAGTGTGGTTGTCTCTGCACCAGAGTGACTTCGCCAAAGTGAGCCAAGCTCCGTGAGTGCGGCTTCATTAGAAGTTGGTGCACCAACACTTGGTATTAAAATCCCTAGTTCTGCATGGACCCCAGAAATTCATTCAGTGCCCAAACAATGCAAACCAAATATGCTACCCAACCAAACACAACATTTTAGACTCAATGGAATTGTCAAAATTTCAAATGGAGGTCGTCTTGATGGAAAAGTGGGTTGCACAATCCAAGCTCCATTGTTTTTTCTAAAATTCACAATATAGCTCGAAAAGTGTCTAAAAGCCTCGAGACCCAAACTAAAGGTCCTTCAAGAGTAAATTCAACTTCTAGAGCTAATAGAATAATCAAAATTGCATTCTGAGGTCATTTAGTTGATGTTTTGACTAAAATGAAACGCCTAAACTTTAGAAGCTCCAAAATATATAAACTTGCATAAAAACCAAATGATAGAAGCTATAAACTTACATAAAAACCAAATGAATGGCCTGTTGACGGAACCAACAATCTCGACATGTCATAAATGACTTGTGGTGACCTGGGGAAAGATCAAAATGCATGAAGACCTAGGAAAGGACTAGGATGGTCATTACAACATTCACTACTAAAAGGTCTTTCATCCTCAAAAGTCATGGGATAAAAATCCCTAAAGGTTTGAAAAAAATGAGTGTATTAGATCCGTGTGCTCCGCCTGAATCCTAGACCCCATTTTTTTAATCATGACATCCCATAATTCAAGCTAAAAGAGTACCCTCGAATTCACTTCATCGCTCCAAAACTCAAATTAGCCACCACCTCTTTACTTTGATGCCAACTTTCACCCAACTAGACAAACATGATCAAACACACCAAACTGGCCAGATATATACCATTACCACACATATACCACTGAATTGAGTGAACACATAACAAGGGAAGATGCAACTAACTAACAAATCAGAGTTTCCACTCTATGCTCCAAGCCCAACATCTTCTAAGTTATCAGGAGCATCCTACCTATCTTGAGTCATACTGAAACTTCCCAGCATCATCTGAATATTTCTCACACAACCACACTATCGCAAACCTCAAAAGAATGGCATATCTCACATGAAGACGATGACAAAGTTAAAAGATGCAACTTTTCTCATGTCACAAACTAGTCCTAATAACTCCCAAAACCCACGACATAAGTTTAAAATGCAACCTCTCGAAATTGAACAAGCTACTCCAAGGGATGATCAATCAGTGGGTGAAGAACTATGCTAAGCCCAACTTCGATGTATTTCTTCCATGAAAACTTCTAGAAAGTTGGTTCAAGATGAAAATCTAATCTAGATGTTGTAAAAGTTGATGACATGTGTCCATGAATTATCCCTCTAGAGCAAGTTTGATCCAACCACTCTAATCTAAAAGATGGTAGGTAGTGAATAACCAAAGTCAACCTGCCAACAATGTCTCAAATGGACCCAAATGCCCACAACGAACACCGAAAGAAAATCATCAAGTTTGAAGCCAAACTCACATTCCAAAGCATATCATACATCCATTGATTCCATGAAATACTTTGAACCTATCCCGTAGATGAACCTTTATCAAAAGTTCTCTCTAGAGTGTTGACTGCTAAGACATAAGCACATAATCCATTTTTATACTGAGTCCTCGTGGAAACCTTCCTCAGAAACACACCCGACCAAGTATCACTATACTTAGAATGTTATGAAATTACTTCTCTTTTAACTTTTCCCAACTCAATCAAAACCATTTGGCACAATATCACAAAATGAGAGGAATCATTAACTTCATAAACAAACCCAACCACCAAACCCACCATAAAGGGACATATCAAAAAGACCTAAAGAGCGAAATATTAACTTCCCTACCTTAGGAACTGAGAATAGGATTTAGGCATAGGAAAGAATCGACAAGCTAGAACTACAACAAAACCGTAGAAGACTTAACCTTCCTTCATACACTCTCAGTGACCACCCTCTCACCTACTAGCAGAAGGATGGCAAACAACGAAGGTAGGTGTCTAATCCACATAAATAAAAATAGCAGAAACGAAATAATAACCATGTATACTAGTCTAGTCATCAATTAAGTAAGGATTGATAATAATCAAAATAAAAGCCAACTATAGCAAAAACTCACAATAAAGGTGGCAGGAAACGAAATTCACCAGTCCAACTGTATGATCATAGCAAAGCCACATGTCCCAATTATAAAGGGAGCCACTTAATCACAAATCCCAAAATAGAAACAACATCAATCCGATAAATTACTAAAATAAATCATCAACGGGGAAATAAACACACACAAACATAACCCCAAATAAAGTTTTCACAATAATTAAAAGATAGATAGTATGATAAGAAGATAAAGTAAGCCGACAAGTATTAATATGAAGACCCTAAACCCACATAACATAAGAGATAAATGATAACATAATATACGAGCTATGTATGGAGTCTCGACCCTTGGCCAACCTATCGATGCATGTGCCAAATTGAGCAAACTTTTCAAAAATATCAAGAAGAAAGAGAAATAGTTATACACCGTTAATGAGAGTAGTTGCTTGATGTAGAAGAGAAGTTATAGGCGTTTCAGTTTCAAAATCTATTTAAACTTGGACAAGTGTGGAAAAGAAATACCAAAAATTAAAGGGGAAAGGAGACCTATGGGCAGGCCAACTAAGGGGGAAAAGGGAAGGATTGAGCGGTTGAAACTATGTGGCACGCTAAGGGGGAAGGATATATATTGTCAGCAATTAGTTTGGGCGGTGCGGATATCTCTATAATTAATTGGGAAAATAAAAAGGAATGACCATTCATTAAATTTACTATCCAAATTTGGCCATAGTTTACTACTCAAAATGACCACTCGGTCATTATAGTTGTCAAATTTAGCAAATTTATTAGTTCATTGAGTGATCTACCTTCGGTCATTGTTGGTGGGATTTTGATTTTTTAGGATGCCTATCCTCTTTGTAAATTTTAAATATGACTTCAATAATCCCAAAATTCAGTAATTAATTCACAATATATGTGGTTTATTTTCAGTAAGTTTGCAAATGAGTTATTCCATGGAATTCACCTCTGGTGGTGTTGCACAAAGCATATAAAAACAATGGTAGTTTTTGCTTATTTAGTGATAACTAACTTCTTGAGATTGTCTTTCAATAAAATGTATGCGAACTAATTATCATGGAAATCAGCTCTATAAAAGTTTGTTGATTCACGAAGTTCTCATATCGTGCATAATTAATAAAATAAATCACGAGAGAAATTTATTGCAAACGTGCATGAACCGTTTTGAGTGAATAATATATTAAAAGAATCGAAACATCAAGAGGAGCTTATATCTAAATTTTGAGATTGTTTAGAGGAGATTTGAGTTGGTTGAGATTGAAAAAATCGATCTGCAATGTATACTTTATTGTATCAACAATGTATATAGATGTATATATATATCTGATATACAATTATACATTACCTATACACGAGTATACACTATTTATAGTTTTGTTGAAAATAATGTTTGTTGTTGTATTGCTAATTTTAGACTATTTTTTATATTAATAACTATTTATAGTTTTGTTGAAAATAATGTTTGTTGTTGTATTACTAATTTTAGACTATTTTTTATATTAATAAAAATAGGTTTCAAGTATTTTGTACTTTTTCCTAAAATGCAAAGGAGATGGCGTGCTGTGTAAATAAGAGAAGTTAAAGGGGTAGTTAGCGACAAGTTAGGCCTACCATTACTGACCAAAGTTTTAGTTGCACATCTTCCACCAATAATTGCCACTACAGCCGTATCCAACTTTTTAAAAATTCCTAGTTTAGAAGGCACGTCTTCCAATAATTTATGTATTTAATTGAGTAAATAGTTTAAAATTAAAATAATTTATTTTATAATTATAATTTAATATAACTTTGAAATACTTTATCTAAATCATATATATTTTTAATCCATTCCTAAGAACTTCTACTTTTTTTATTCTTTGTTGACTCGAATTTATAATCTTGAGTTTGAAGTGAGGATACTATCTCTTGTTCATAAATATGTTCATTAACTTCGTCTTAACTTACATTTTTGCCCTTTAATTTTGAATGTACTGAAGTAACATTTAAATTTATATAAAAATAAATAGCTATGTAAATATTCTATATGACAATTTGCATCTTACTTGGTGTTTTATGTGTAATATATCATGTATATAATTTATGTGTCTACTTGTTTAATTTTATATAAATTTAAGTATTTATTTGTACATATCCAAAATTAGATTATACTTTTTTATTTTATTTATACCAATAAAATTCTTTTTAGAGATTAAAATTAAAATATAAAAATAGCGGGTCATCTAAAGTATTTTTTTTCCTCAAGTATTCCACGTCTGTAGAAGTTACCTGGGACCTATCTACACAGGTTTACCCGTTTTTGATCTTGTTCCATTTTTCCTTTGAAAAATCTGAATTTTGAGTATAAGATAAGGTGAAGAGTGAGATCCATCAATTTGAAGCTGTGCATATGGGTAGTCAAACAGAGGAAATACCTCTTCTTGAAGATGGTGGCCTTCTTGAGGTTCTAATTTCTCTCTGTATTCAATACATAATTTGAAATATATTTGGGGGTTAAGTGTTTTCTCTCTATTGCATATACTTTTATTGGTGTTTAGATGAAACAAGTCAAAATTTGTGTTTGATTCATCTTTTTTCCCCTTTGGTATAATACATCATCTGCAATATTTTTGCTAGTTAGAACAAGCTTTACACATCATTTTATATTGTTGGGTATGTACAAGTTGTTAATCCAGACGTTAAGTAGACAGACAGTGTTGTTAATCATTCAACTTCTCTAACGAAAGATGAGATAAGACCATGGATTTTCCAGGTTTATTGTAGCTTGTTGCGAAAAGAGGCCAAAATACAGGAATGCTTTGATCCTACTATTCGGAAAAGTGAAAAAGTGGAATTGAGTAGAAAATTAACTAGAACAAAAGCTCATTAGCGTCTAATGCTTAAATTGGAAACAATTGAAAGTCCTGATGAATGGATTCCTGATCTAGCCAGTTGAAATAAAGTGCAGGAGTATTTTGAACCAACAGAGATGATATTATACTTGTAATTAAGCACAGAGATGATATTATACTTGTAATTAATCATTATCAAGTAAGTTTCTTCCCTCAAACAGTGAAAATCACTATTCCCCAGAAAGAAAATGTAAAATAGGACCCATGGTTGATAAAAGTCTACAGTAAAAGTAAAAGATCCATCTATGACATTGATATGTTGTCACCAGCTTCATTTAACCTTTTCCTCGGAGAAGCATTAAATGTTCTGAAAGTTAGCTAGAATCTATACTATTCGAACCCGAGTTTCTATAATCCTTTGTCATGAAAAATAATCTGTCACATCTTTTCTTCAAATTCAGTCACTGCTCTATTTATCTGTGAAGTTTGGTAAATGTACAAAATATGAAATGAGGAATGGGCAGGAGAAGGGAGGAGTGTTACAGAAAAGAAGTGAAAAAAGTTGAGGGAGGCCCCTTTAGTTTCATTGATCTTTAATCTTTGGGTAAAGGGTAAAAAATTCCCACAGTTGAACAAATTTTCTCTCCGTTAAACAAGTGTCTCGTTCCTACCCCTACAGTCAACAAAGTGGCTCAATTTTACCCTAATAGGCTACCTACCGTGTCTAAAGGAAATATTTAGACCATAGTTCTAAATTGAACCCTTTTTTCCTTTACAAACAGACCATCTAAATCTAACTGAAGGTGATTAAGTGACACTTAAGTATGAGTAACCTCTAAAAGAGGATGAGTACATGTCAGAGTACAAATTGAACAGGTAATTTTTTTTTTCTCTTATGTTATGCCACTAGTGAATAAAACTTTAATTCTAACTCAATTATGATTTTTATCCTCATATGACGTTCTGTACTTGATTTATCCATATCAAATTTTGGAATCAAATTGTAAGAAATCTTTTAGTTGGAACAACCGAACAATATTTTTTTTGATTGACTAGGGAAACCCGCAGTCGCTATCCGTTGGGTGCGCACAGGATAAAACCCCCGCTCCTATGCAATAGCTCGCAAACCACATAGGAGAGGTAACCCATACTAGGTGCCCGGTGCGACGAGCTCGATCCAGAAGGCAAACTCCTTGCTTTCGCTGGCAACGGGTTTCGAACTTGAGACCTCCAACATGGAAGTCCCAATCCCAAACCACTGGGCCACCCCAAAGGGTACAACCGAACAATATTTGCTTTCAGGTAGAGGAGAGAAGTAAAATAGTTTAGTGAGGTAGAGGAGAGAAGTAAAATAGTTTAGTGAAATCTTTTGAACCTTGATCTAAACAATTAAACTTTAAAATTATCTTAAACTCTATCCACCGATAATGCGTTGATTTTTTATACCAACATGTTAAATAATTAGATACAACAAGTTATTTTTTTTGTAGTTTCATTTGATAACATGAAAACAAAAGAACAACCTTGTTGTATCCAAATACAACAACTGCAACATACCCAGTGTAATCTCACACGTGTGTTTTGGAGAGTGGGGGATGTACGCAGATCTTATCCCTACTTTTTGGGGTAGAGAGACTGTTTTGATAGACCCTCAACTAAAAAAAAACGTATCCGACGCAGGAATATGAGAAAAGTAAGACAACAAAATAGCAAGATACAAAACAAGTGCAACAACAAATGTAATACACATCGAAGAATAAAAAAACTACGGGATAACTAACCTCGACCTCCATAACTTCCTAGCTAAAGTCATGTCCTCAGTCAACTGAAGTGTTTCCGTGCCCTGTCTAATCACCTCCCCTAGTTCTTTTTTCAACTACCTCTACCTCTCCTAACTCCTGCTACAACCAGCCTTTCACACCTCCTCACTGGCACATCCTCGCACCTTTCTTCACATACCTGAACCTTAGTTTCATTATCCTCATCTTTCCGCCGGTGAGGCCACTCTCACCTTGACCAATACAACTTCATTCCTAAACATATTTCTCCTAGTATGTTCACACATCCATCTAAGGATCCTCATCTCTTCTACCTTCATCTTCTGGATGTGGGTGTTATTGGCTGGCCAACACTCTGCCCCATACAACAATGTTGGTCTAGCCACTATTCTATAGAATTTACCTTTAAGCCTTGGCAATACATTCTTGTTACATAGTACCCCAGAGATGAGCCTCCATATTACCCACCCAACTCCAAACGGTGTGCGACACCATCATCAATCTCCCCATCTCTGTGGATTATGGACCCAAGATACTTGAAACTTTCTCTCTTGGGTATGACTAGTGCATCCATCCTTACTTTCACCTTTGCCTCATGCGTTGCGTCAATGAACTTGCACTCTAGGTATTCTGTTTAGTCCTATGTGGTATCCAAATAATAGTAATATAATTTTTTTTCTTCTTTGAATGTAAATGAAAAAGTAACAAAACCCTTCTCATTTAAGATTAGTTAGTTGAAAGTGTAGGAATTTCTAAACTGACCTCCATTTGCTATATCCGAGATTGCTATGATCATCTCCTTTTCTTTTTTTTTTATAAATACAATAATACAATGACTTACATAGTTGAGTTCAATTCCTCTCACATAAACAAATTATATACTACAACTATATTTGAGAGTTATTCGTATACTAGTAATAGAAGTAGATACCTGATTTATACACCAAAGTCCAAACTATACCATAAAATGACCCCTGAACTAATACAGAAGGAGAACCACAGATGGGGGATTTCCAATACTATTTTTTTGGAGATGGTGGGGTAGTAGAAGAGGAGGGGGTAAAAAGGGGTTGGGTGGTAAAAGAAAAAAGGGTAAAAATGGCCCTAGACTTTGGTAACGGCTGGGGTAGGACCGTAACACTTTTTTAACAGAGGGCATAATTGTTCTATTTCGCATAGTCGAGGGGCATTTTTTATCCTGTACTCTTTTTTATATGGATCCTTGGCTTACAAAATTAAGTTGGGTATGTGTAATATTCTGGCTATTCCACATCTTAAAGAGTAGAGTCTGTCATTCCTTTTTAATGTAGAAGATGATAATTAGATGCAAATGTACTTCCTTGCAAGTTATTTTACCATAAGAAATGTGAATCCCTGCAAGATAGTTTTGTTGAGGCATTCTTAAAAAATTCCTTTTTGCAGGATGAGAATAGTGGACTATATACTAGAGATGGTTCTGTTGATATAAAGGGTAATCCTATTTTAAAGAGTGAGACAGGGAACTGGAGAGCTTGCCCCTTTATTCTTGGTATGTTAGACTCAGATTTCCCTGTTCTTTTGTTTTCTTCTTTCTCCCTTTCCCTGTTTTGGCATAGTTAGTTATTCACTCTGCTTTATGGTATTATTGATTTGGTTGCTGACTTTGATCTCAGGTAATGAATGTTGTGAACGTTTGGCGTACTATGGCATTGCTGCTAATCTTGTTACCTATCTTACTAGAAAGTTACATGAGGGAAATGTATCAGCTGCTAGAAATGTCACTACTTGGCAAGGCACTTGTTACATAACACCCCTAATTGGGGCTGTACTGGCAGATGCATACTGGGGAAGATATTGGACGATTGCTACCTTCTCGACTATCTACTTCATCGTAAATATCTCACCTTCATTTTACACAAAGTACTAAACTTATGGTGTGTGAGATGATATAAAAATTTCTTCTTGTGACTTGCATATTCATATTTTGTCATTTTCGCTTTCCTACTAGAGAGTTTCTCTTAACATAACTAACTTCAATCTACTGATATTTCTTTTGTTTTCGCCTCCATGGAGAACACCAAAACTTAACTTTGATGTTTTCTCATTAATCGTTGAAATTGTATTGGTCATCTTTAGATTAATTAGGAAGCTCAGTAAAGCAGGTTGGTTAATGGCGTTGTGGGCCTGCACCTTCCCCACAGTGCTCGATCTTGGTGAATCTTATTCTTCTTAGGTGGAACAGAAGTTGTGGTGCAGGCTGGTCATCAACTTTTTACTGAATCTTATATAGACATTCAGATGACAAGCAAAAAGAATTTACACTTTGAAATTTACTATGTTTCATCTGGTTTATCATTCTTATCTGGAACATTAGAATAGACTATAGAATGATATCAAAGGGAACTTTGGATATCTGGAGATGTTTTTCGTCGTCCTATCTGTAACAGCAGAGAGTATTTCATCCCCCCCACCCCAAAATAAAAAGGAAAGAGAGAAGAAGAGAATGAAAAACAGTAGCCTCTAGATGCTTCCTCTGTAAAGAGGCTTTGGAGAACTTACAAGCACCTTTTTCTGCACTGTATGGTAACTGCACAGGTTTGGGCTCTGTTTACTAGCATAGACAATGAAATGCTGGACTATGCCAGAACACACTTCTGATCATCTAAGTTGTTGGATCAAAAGGGGAGGCAGTAAGAGTCAGAAAAGATGGTGGAGAACAGTTTCAACAGTAATTGGTGGATTATATAGAAAGGAAGGAACCAAAGAATTTTTGAAGGAAAGGAATGTACAATACAAAAGATTAAATGGAAAGTAATCACTACTTTAGGTTTGTGGTATAAAGAACAGGATATAGAAGAGGAGATCCAATTAGTGGACTTCATAGGTTCTTCGTAAGTATTTCCTGTCCTTTTCTTTTAACATCATTTGGAGGTGGCCAGTGTAGCCCTTTATGCTGAGGAATACAAAAAGTTACCAGTTTCGAAAAAGGGATAAGGAAAAAATTGTAGAAATTACAGAATCAACTATTCAAGTGATTCATATTTTAAAAAAACTCAAGGGCTTTCACACAACTTGTTTTCCATTCAAAAAAGGTAAAAGAATAAACATGAGGACTGGCAGCCCTTCTCTGGTGATTTTTGGGGGATCTTGAGGCAACTAGTAGCCATGGTGGCTGTTGCCACTGGACGGCCTCCTCCTGACGTTGCAGCCTCCTAACCCTACTTCCGATGCTTCACTCCTTAAACCCTCCACTGCTACAGCCCCATGCAACCTATTCCACTCAAACCTGTTGTGTATCACCACAGGGAACCTACTGTACCTTGGGATTCAGACAGTTTGATTGACTTATCATCAAGGAGAATTTACCATATGCTGTTATTGGTAAATTTCATATGGATGGATGGAACTCGAAAATTTAAGAAAGATCATTCCAACTCAATGTGAGATCAAGGTTGGTTGCAAGATACGGTTCTTAAGAAATCGTTTTGTGTTAATATGCTAACAAAGCCAGCGTTCTATCTCAATGTTGAAGATATATTTACAAATGTTAAAGTGGGATCCTTGTTTTGATCCAGATGAAGAAATGTTGAATGCTGTTGCATTATTTTGTTCTCAGGCCTACCTTCTGATTTATCTACTAAAGAGTCAGTATTTTCTCTTGCATCAGCTGTTGGGAAACTTTTGACAGTGAACATGGCTACAAGTAATCAAACTCGGCCTAGCTTTGCTAGGGTGAAGGTTGAGTTTGATTTGCTTGGAGATTTCCCAAACTAGTGCAGATCGACTGTCATGATGGAAAAGAGTATGTTATGATTATTTGCCCAAATATTGCAAAAACTACCGTTATCAAGGTCATAATGGTGAGGAATGCCATGTGTTAAATCCAAATTGAATGTGGAGAAGAATGAAGACCAAACTGGTAGATTGAATGAGGTACCTTCTAATGATACTACTGAACCAATTTAAGTGTTGAAGAGTGGTAAAGTAGTGGGCAGTTCTTTTTTTTGAGAAGGAAACTAGTTGGCAGTTCTTAAAGGAAACAGGTTTAGGTAAAGACTGAGAGTAACAAGAAGGTTGACGGTGCAACTGATCAACAGATTGTTGCTCATAAATCTGATGGTTCAAAAGGTAATGAGTTTCTATTTTACCAACAAATAGTTTTTTCGCTCCAGTAGCTGATATAGAGGAGAAAGAAAACTGAGGTGATGCTAATAATAATGTGGCAAATTACATTTTTTGAAAAAAATATGTGGTGATTGTACCTGATGAATCCCCCAAAGGAAGGAAACTAATAGTCCTAATTTAATTGTGACGCCAATTACTATTTTGAAAAAGGAGGATATTCCTGATCAATCTAGGATGGATACTGGGGAGGAGGCATTGGTTGATAGCTTAATCAAGTCACAGAATAAGGAGTTGGGTGGAGGCGAAATATCGTTGTCAAAGGAACCTGAGAAGGCTTGTGCAATCAACACAGATGTTGGTTGGAAATCATTTCCCTCAAATTAAAGATTTTTTTATAGTTACCACGAACCAGTTGTGTCCACACGTTCCTTCACAAACCTTTGATAAGTCTTCACTTGTCTCCTCCTTTCTGGAATAAGAGTGAATCCAATTTGAAGTAGGGTGATCAAGTAGAATTGAGCAAGGCAGATGCTGATGCACCAATTGGAGTTATTAACTTGAATGCAGGTCTCATGATGCAAGAAAAAACAGCAGCTCAACTTGTCTTTAAAATTGTTGATGGCCAAGGTGTTTTAGACAGCAATGGTGATCCACTGGAACATGATAACTTTTAGAAGTCTGAGATTTTGTGAAGAGGATGATGAATCCACGGTACAGAATTTTCAAATGTGGCTAGAAGTAGTTATCTATCTCCAAGACAAATTGTTGAAGTTACAAAAAAGGAGCCTGGATATAAGAACTAAAAACAAGATAATTTGCTTCCTAGGATGCAACTAAAGAGGACAGCTTCCCAAAAAGAGAACAATTAATGATGAATAAGGTTCTAATATTGAATATCAGGCCCATTAATACCAAAAAAAACACATTTGCCCGATTGCTTACCATGCATAGAAACCACCACTTTGTGCTTATTGGTCTTAGGAAAATTTTCTATATGCAAGCAAAATTGAGAGGTACATGAGGAAATCGGGTCTTTATACTGCTTTTTAAAATTCTTCAGAGAAGATTTGTGCTTTTTATTGATGAATATTTCAAAGTTATGGTTCTTAGGGATTTGGAGCATCAACTCACTCTCAAATCGAATCATCAAGGTCTAGATAAAAAGTTTACCCTGACTCTTATATATGCTAAATGTGATATGCATGAACAAATTGAACTATTGGTTTCATTATATCATCCTAGGGACATCAATAATACCCATTGGATGGTAGTGGGTGACTTCAATGTGGTTCTATCAAGGATGAAAAATTTGGAGGGCTGCAATATTAGCGACCGAAGTTGAGGATTTTACACATTGTATGTCAAACTGTGGTCTAACTAATTAGGGTATCAAAGGAAGCGTCTATACTTTGTCGAATGGGAGAAGATGAAACTTGTATTTTTTAAAATTAGATAGATGTATCGGCAGTCAAGAATCGCAAGACTTACTTTCCCAATCTTGATGTTGAACATCTTGCCTAAAGTGGCTTAGATCACGGTCCTTTGTTATTTAGTGGTACCGTGGAGTATTTTGCCTATTAAAAGGCCATACAAGTTCTTGAATTTTTGGATTAAGCATGAGGAATTTCTGGAGGTGGTTAGGAGAAATTGGACTTCAGATTTTTTTTTGTGAGATCCGTTCTTTATTCTTCAAAACAAGTTGACGAATGTAAAAGAAAGGCCTTTTTGAAATGGAGCAAAACCACTTATGGTGATATTTTCCAGCGTGTAGTTACTCTGCTGGAATTTAGGTACATGAGGTTCATTTTGAATTGCATCCTTAGCTCAATCAGAAAAGATTGCATAATGAACAAGCAGAGTTAAAAAAAAAAATATCTACACTTGGAGGAGGAATTTTGAAGTGAAAACAGATATCACATGGTTCAAGGAAGGAGATTGTAATACAAAGTTCTATCTTTCTCATGTTAAAGGAAGAAGGAAAAGGCTTCATGTGATAAGAATTCAAGATGCTGATGGTATATGGAGGAACACCATTGAAGAGCTTTCAAATGTAACTATCAAATTCTTTCAAGAACAAACAAGGAATAAAGGGTGCTTGAAATCTGGAGGTGTGTACCTAATTTGATTTCTTGTACAAAATAACACCCTGGTAGCTTTGCTATATATAAAAGATGTTAAGCAAGCATAAACCGATAAAAACATAAGTTAGCAACCGGTGTTTGGTTTAAAACTTTAAATGGTGAAAGTGTCCATGGTCCCGATGAATTTACATACTTGTTTTATATGTGGCATTAAATGTTAAGAGGCAAGAGAGTTGACTGAGCATTAATTTTGGGGGGAAATGAAAATGGGATCCTCCAACTTTTGGTTTGATAATTGGATGAGATTGTTTGCACTTCACTTTATACTGCCAAATGATTTACCTATTAATGAAGCTATCATGAATGTCCTGGAGATCCTAGACCATGTTTTATATTATGCTGCAACACATCCACATTGGTTATCAGATGAGAAACGTCATAAATTGTCCTTGAACTATTGAAGTAGGTCTAAAATAGTCCTTTAACTATAAATTTACCGGATTTAGTCCTTTAACTATCCAAAACGTTATCAAGTTTGGTCCCTTAACTATACACTTACCGTTTTAGTCCCTTAATTATACACTTATCGGTTTTAGTCCTTTTAAGTATTCAAAAACTTATTAGGTTTGGTCTCTGTTTATTTTTTATACAAATAAGTTAGATTTATATTAACGGAACTCATGCCTTCGTGAAATGAAATCTTTAACCTATTTTTTCAATTGTTTCTCTCTTCCTGCTATTTTTTCTTCAAATTACTCTTATGAAAAGAACCATAACCTCAACGATTTAGAATTAAATTAATGAGGGAAGATGATGTAAGTCTTGATTATATCCAATGGAGGATAAAATGAAGCATATTATTGTTGCTAATGACTTGAATATGCTATGTCCCTTCTTTAGTGGTTAACGGTTCATAATCAACGTGATTTTTTTTTAATTCTACTTTTCATACAAAAGAAAAACAAGAAATTTGATCTTTTTACTCAAATTTCTCTACGTAAAATATAACAAACAAAATAATAAAATCGATCTATTTCAAAATTAAAAAAAAATCTAAAAAAGAAGAAGTTGCATATCTACTATTTTATAAGTTTTAACTTCTAAAAATGAAACAAATTATTTTCAATCAAGTGGTTGGAGTCCAAAATTTGGAATCAAAACATGTGAGTTAAGAACTTTTAATTTTATTTTCCTTGCAAGAAATTCATTTCTATTAAATATAAATAAATCTCTCCCCATGCCTAATGGGTGATAATTTTTTTCTTTTTATCATAAATTTTAGCATATTCAAGTCATTAGTAACAATTATATGCTGAATTTTATCCTCCATTGAATACAATCAAGACTTGTATCTTCTTTCCTTGTGAGTTTTATTTTGAATGGTCGAGTTTAACGCTCTTTCCATAAGCATAATTTGAAGAAAAAGTAGCTGGGAGAGAGAAACAACTGGAAAAATGGGTTAAAGATTTAATTTCGCGAAGACATGTGTTCCGTGAATATAAACCTAAGCTATTAGTATAAAAAATAGATAGAGACCAAACCTGATAAATTTTTGAATAGTTAAAGGACAAACCGGTACGTGTATAGTTAATGGACTTAAAACAGTAAGTGTATAGTTAAGGGACCAAACTTGATGACGTTTTGGATAATTAAAGGACTAAATCCGGTAAATGTATAATTAATGAACTATTTTAGACCTACTCTAATAGTTCAGGGACCATTTATGGCGTTTTCTCTCTCAGAGGATATTGCCTTCCATACTGTTCATGAAATTCAGCTCCCTAAGTTTGTTCCTGAAAAATAGATGAACACATAAAACAACTATTATGTGCCAGAGCGATTAAAAGGAGAGTGCCCCTTTTTCTGGAGATACTCATATTTGGCGAATCTTGCATTTGACGACGATTATGAGGCATATTTCAACTCATTGGAAGAGGTTGTTCCCAAAGATAGTAGGATTCTTGATGTGGACAAGTTTCAATGCCCCTCCATACGCATAAGAACTCTCAGGTAGTGATGAGTGATTGCCAAGGTGCTGATTATTTGTTGAACTTGTGGGCCAATTTAAGTGAATTCACATACCTGCAGAACATAAGATGCAACAGAGATGAAATCATGAGGATGATGGAGATGGGCAATTTCATGGTTCAGGAATGTGCAAGGCTGCTGTGTATCTGTTTTATAATTATACATGAACATTTGTACTATTCTTTCATGGTGTATTAGCATCTTAGTATCCAGTATAAATTCTAAGATGCTTTTGCTCTAATTAAATTTGCAAGTTCGAACTTTAGATATGATGTAAAAGGTAGAAGTGACCCTGCGTATTCTATTGGTTTGGAGTATATTACTCACGCTGCCTTGTGACATATTAACTATAAAAAGAAGTGATACATACTTAAACCTTTTTCATTTCTTTTATAGTTGGTGGGTGCAACTGTGGTTCTAGGTTTATGTATTGTTGTTGCAACTTTGAGGAAGGTAGAGCCACTTTCCCGGCAAACTGCTTAAGTGCCAATTGCCTTTCATGACAGATCCAAAGAGATCTACTTTTCCTTCTAATACTGGTTTAAATTAGCTATCAACTTTGTCATATGGAACTTATAACAACTTTGTGAAGTGTTCGTATTTGCCAAGTTTTAGAGAAACTAAAGATGGGGCAAAACATAAGAATGTTATAAGGAATAAATATAGTAGCTATCTGCTCAGTGCCTTTTATAACTCTTGTGATTAAAGGTATCATCTTTACGACTAATATAGTAAGTTCAAGTGAAACAGTAGATACATGTCTTGTCTTGAAAACCGATATCCTAACTTTGTACTGCCCTATGTCCCCTTTGAAACTGGGATTTAACCTTTGCTCTAGCCTCTAGTGCAACGATAAATTAAGAGGCATATCCTGTTCTTGCAGCCTTTCTTTCTCTTACATCTGCTTGCCGGACTTGCATTTCTTATTTTATGGTTTTTTGGTTGTTGATTGGTTGTAAAGGGCATGTGCACGTTGACACTATCAGCTTCAGTTCCTGCTTTTAAACCCCCTGAATGTGTGGGTTCTGTGTGCCCTTCAGCATCTCCTGCCCAGTATGCCATATTCTTTTTTGGCCTCTATCTGATTGCTCTTGGTACTGGTGGGATCAAACCATGTGTTTCGTCATTTGGAGCTGATCAATTTGATGACACAGATCCAAAAGAGAGGGTTAAAAAGGGATCCTTCTTCAATTGGTTCTATTTTTCTATCAACATTGGAGCTTTGATATCAAGCAGTTTGATCGTGTGGATTCAAGAAAATGCTGGATGGGGCCTTGGGTTTGGCATCCCTGCTGTTTTCATGGGCATTGCCATTGCAAGTTTCTTTTTCGGTACACCACTCTACAGATTTCAGAAGCCTGGGGGAAGTCCTCTCACAAGAATGTGCCAGGTTTTGGTTGCAGCATTCCACAAATGGAACTTGTCTGTCCCCGATGATAGTACACTACTTTATGAAACCCCAGACAAAAGCTCTGCAATTGAAGGGAGCCGAAAGCTGTTGCACACTGATGAACTGAGGTGAGAATATTTTCTTTTTTGCCAAGGAGTACATTTTAACTTTACACTCTCTTCTCCTCTGTGTTCTCGTAAGGCTCGTACGGAAGTCATGACATTTATAAAGACAATAATTATGCCAAGACATTCTATAAAGACAATAATGATGCCAAGACATTCGTACTTCAAAGTCAAAGTCAAAGTCAGAATACCTTTCACATCATATCATTTCATACTTAGAATCGCACTTTGAGGCGTAACTTTTAAATTTTACGAAACACGGAAAATTCATGCTCGCTTGCTTCCTCGACCATACATACACATTCTAAAACATTTTCATACATCTTTAGGATCATGCTTTTTGGCAAAGGACTCAAGAAAGGTATATCTAAAATTTTCTTGGATGTAGTCTCAACTTATCAAAGAAACAATCTCTACATGAATACAATTCAAATCTCTCAATTCATACCCATTACAACTCAACATAAGCCATCTAGGCTTTGGACTTAGGCTTTACGTAATCCAAGTCCCCAAATGTAAACTAATGGTGAAATCTTGATTCACCATTTTATCCCCTTAATTAGATATACTATTGATTATTGAAGCTGTTTGGATCACTACAATAACCAGTTCATATACACAATTACTATTCACCTTCTTCCCCAACTAAGTGACTACCTTAATTGATACCCACTCAAAAGATTCATCCGATACTTCAATTCAGACATGGTTGCTACTCAAATTACCTTCTACATACTTATTTAAGCATCATAAACAAAGTGTGGCTAGTGGAATTACCTCTTTGAAGTCAAACCACCCTAGAATTCCAATTTTTGGCGCTTCTAGAATATTTGTTGAATTTTAGCGAATCCAATGTTATTTTGATGTTAATGCTTGATTTTAATCAATGAAATCTATACAAAAGGCCTTGAAGGTGTCCCTTTCGATGCTCTAAAAACTCTTCTCCAGTTCGCTATTTCTTTTTCTCGCGTGATCTAATATATATATGCGGGTTGGTGTGTCATACGCTCATGGCAATGGGGCTTGAATGCTCTAGTTAATGTCCTTTGGCCAACCTTAACTGGGACACCTTTTCTCGCGGTGCACCAGTCATGCCCAATTGCTGGATGCTTCAGGTCTAGCCTTGCTATTGTCTCGGCTCATAGTACACTTAGGGATCGTTTGGTTGCTTTTTAGGAATGGAATTATTTCATGTATTAAAGCTAGCATAGTTAATACAATGTTTGGTAGCTTTTGTTAGGTATTAAATTCAGCACACCATGGCGTTTGGTTATAATTTTACAATCCCACATAATTAAAACATGTATAAGTTATGAGTTAATTTATGTATAATTTTACGTAGGATAGAAGGTGGAACAACTAAACTCTACATAACTGAACCCTAAATCACTAATCCCTACATAAATAATACTTGCATAACTGTAACCAACAACAAACTGACCCCTTAGGCTGTTGCACTTGTCCATATCAACCATTCCCTGATGCAAGAGAATCTCGAGAGTTCTTGTAGGCTGTCCTAATTTGATACTTTTAAGTCCTTTTGTTGCTCCAACTTTCGCAAACACCTAGCAGTTCCCAAGCACCTCACTTGCACCTTGTGACCTTGTTTATGTATTTGGGGGAGGGAGGGTACTATAATCAAGTATTTTGGCCCATAGTTAACATACTAGCATCTAAAATCTGCAGGGATTTATAGTAGCCTAGTAGTATATGGAGTGGTAAACACTAGGTAATTTCTTCTCTTCTACTTAAGTTGTTGGGCCGAGTTGCATGATACATGTGCAAGTAAGAGGTAAGAAATACCCGTTAGAATTAATCAAAGTGCAGGCAAGCCAAACCGGACACGGTGAGGAATAATAAAGAAAAATATTATTGAATTGTGTATCTACATAGTTACAATGAGCCCTCATTATAGTCACTGCATTACTATCCTTTTCCATGTAAGATACTATAAACAAATTCTTTTCTTATTCTTATTCCAACACTCCCCCTCAAGTTGGTGCATACAAGTCATATGTACCGAGCTTGTTACAAATGTAATGGAAGATGAGGGCATCCAATTAATTAAATAACAAGATGTGAGAATTGCATCTCCCCAAAAAACACTAAGGAACATGGGATTCAATGAAATGTGTGTGAATTGTTTCATGAGATGTCTATTCTTCGGTTTAGCTACCCCGATTTTTTGAGGGGTGTATGGACAAGATGTCTGATGAATAATTTCTTGATGAGTCATAAACTGCTGAAATGGGAGGATAAGTATTCTAAAGCATTATGTCTATAGATTTAAGAATAGAAACATCAAATTGATTTTGTATTTTAGCACAAAAACTCATGAATATAGAAAAAAAACTCAGAACAATCTTTCATTAAGAAAATCCAAGTACATCTGGAATAATCATCAATGAAACTAACAAAATAACGAAATTCTAAGGTTGAATTGACTCTACTAGGACCCCAAATATCATGATAAACTAATGAAAAAATGGATATAAAGAATAGAGTATAAAGTCATAGAAGATAGTGGTTTAGCTTGTCCAACTCCTTTTAGTTTTGTTTGGATCCTGTTGGCTAGAGTAACCAGAGGAACAGACTATGAATAAACAATATTTGACAAAAGTGATCTGTTACCAAAATATAATCAGAAGCATCTGAATCCATGGCCCATGGTCTAAGGATACTAGATTGTGAAACACAAGCAAAAGAATTACTAGCAACAAAAGTATCAAGCAGAGCAACCGAGGCTACTTGCGGAGATGCTTAATTTCTCGATTCTGAAGGAATTCATTATATTCCCCTTCAGATAAAGAAAAACCCTTATTACCTGCAATGTCAATCTGAGCAATATGAGCATTATTGGGTGGTCGACCATGTAGAATATTAGCATATGTCATGATTGTGTCCAAGCCTATGGTAATAACTATACCTAGGTTGAGATCTTCCAAAATGACCTCTTCCTCGTTGATTCTCTATGGACTAAGATGTTGGATTTTTTGTGGTTTGAGATGCTAGATAAGAGCAGTCAATGGTGAGTGATGAAACCATTGTGTGATTGGGAGGAGTGGCAGGACGAAGTAAACGAGAGAATAGTTCATCAATTGTAGGGACTGTAGGACTAGCTAAAATTTGATCACACACCGAATCAAGGATAGTAGGAAGTCCAGTAAGTGTAAGAACTCGAAACGGCTTCTGTCTTTGCTCTTGTTGCTTTTCAATAGTCATAATGACTGACACTAAATTCTTAAGTTCCTCCATGACTGAACGTTCCTATCCCAAGTAAGTTGACATATCCGATTCTTGTTTCTTTAAGTTTGTCATTGAAGATATCACATCATAAAACGAGATGTCATTAGTATATAAAGTGTGTCTTTTCCCATACTGAAAGCATGTATGGAATGGACGGAAGGACAGTGTCAACTTGGAAGCAATAGATAACCACAGAAGACTACATAATTGAGCATCAATCATCTCCCATTGTGCTTTGATCTTTTCATCTATCTAACTAGCTTTTTTCATTAAGTGATCTTGAACACTTTGACCCTTGCACCACAACTCTACCAAGGAAGCTCAAGCTAAATAGTTTGAACTTAGCATTAACGATTCAGAAGTAATCATAGGACTTGAAGTTCCGATTCCCGTGTTTTTGGGCTAAACATATCAGATACGAAAGACATCTTGTGAAATCTGACTTGAAAGCTACCGGAAAACTGAAATCAGACTGGCAGTGGCCTGAGATCTAAAATCAAATGGACAATGGCCTGGATAACAGACTGGAAAGCAGAAGAAATTTAGATCTCGCCAGGAAAGTCCACTGACTGTGCCAGAATAGGGTTCCGGTGATCAGAATCCAAGAGAAACTTGATGAAAAGGGTCATAAGGACTGGGCGACATGATTGGAAAAGAAATATTCTCGAAAAATATGGCCGGAAGCAGCTCATTTGTAGACATTACATTACAATCCTTTTTCATGTAGGATATTATATGCAAGTTTTATTCCTATTCCTATTTTAACAACCATTATCATAAAAAATAAGATCTATATTATTATAAAAGCCTGGAGCCTCAAAGATGTTTTTTACCTTCCAAAATCCATTGTCTCATGTTGGATAGAGTTCTAGATACAAGTACTTTTAAAATTTTGGATATCAAACATAAATTTAAATTTTGATTGAACTAATATTAACTTTGAATTACCATTTCAAAATAGAAAATTAGAACTTTGAGTTCAACTATGAATTTTCTGCTCTGACTCTCCTAGATTTCATGACATTTCCTAAATTTTGTGACCCTTTTCAATTATTTTGAAGAGCAAGTTATATCTTGTATAGCGTCTTTGTGGGACACGTTAGCGATGCAATGAGAGTATTGATTCTTTCTAAGATTTCTCTAGATTTCCTATCCTGTATGATTAATTTAAAAAGGACTTTTGTTCCATATGGTGACTTAACGGAACATGTTAAGAATGATCTCTTCTTTCCAAGTTTGTCTAGTTTTTCTTTAGTTAGTGTTTTAATCACTTCTTAGATTAAATTATATTAGAAATGAATTTATTAGTTAGTTTTTTCTTACAATTAAGAACAATCTGGATATCAGTTTTTCGGTAGGGAATTGACGTATCATTAATATTCAGTTATTTGTATGTTTTAACAAATGTGAGATCAGAGTTCCTTTTTAGAATGACATAAATAGAAAAGAGCCCTTGAATCTCTAGGTCATGGTTTGAAGGGACATTGTTCAAAGACAATACAACTAGTAAGCTTTCAGTGTAATCCACATATAGAAGCAAGTGATTACATGTTTTAAAGCTTCACCTTCAGCACCTACTTTCCAGCCTGAAGCTTAGAAATCTCTGAACGTGATAAGTTGTGTGATTCGTCTCTCGTCCTTTACATTTTATTCTTTTCCGAGCTTTGGGGTTTTTGATGTACTTTGTACCTTTCTTGGTACAAATTAATTTCTAACGTTGAAAATGGAAGTCCAGACTACTTCCTAAGTTTTAAAACAAAGAAACAGATAAAGTTTACTAAGTTTGAAATTGAAGTTTTGTGTCCTATGACTTTGTCAAAAAAGAGTTGTGTCCTATGAATATGGTTATAGATCTGTGATTCCTTTCTCGGGTTCTAGGATACTTTTCTTTGGTGGAAGCGGGAGGAGGATTTTGGGTTTCCCGAACTTTGTGCCACTCTCTTCAAATTACTTCTAACAGTGAAGTTGAAATTGTTTCCAAATCACTCTAATGGAAAGAACCTTCTACCTTGTAGGCATAAAGACTGGGAAATAAAAAGCTGCTTCAAGTTTTTTAAATCTTTAACTCTAAGAAAGCTCATGAACAATTTATTATGTTTCTATCACAATAACAAAAATATTATCTGACGATGTTATTGATATGCACTAAGTACTGAATTGTCGATCAAACTAAAAATTATGAAAAATCATTCTAATAATTTTTGGATGCTCAAATGATCCATATTGAACTATGTTTAAGGTACGGATGTTATTATTTATAATGAGATTATGTGGAATTAGTTCTTTGAGTGTGAAGAATGAGTTCTTTGAGCATCTCTATCATGTTACTGCTTTAAAGTTTTTCAATAATCAATAGTGCATAAATTGGATTTACATGAAAATTGTCATAAATCCAGAATCATGAATACATGCTATAATGCTGAAGCACCAAGTAATTTTTCCACAATCCTCTGCATCTCATGCAACTTATGTTGAACTTGCTGCAACTTCTTGGAATTATGCTTGCTCTTGTTATCTTCTGGTATTTGGTTAAGCAAAGACCTGGTTTATTTTAGCTTTTCAAATTATCAATCCTCAGTTTCCTGCAAGGATTCAGTTAGCATGCTTTTGGATCTTCTGCATAACATTATCTTCTTCAGGTGCCTTGACAAAGCTGCTGTAGTTTCAGACACCGAATTGAATACTGGGGACTATTCCAATGCTTGGAGGCTCTGTACTGTTACGCAGGTTGAGGAACTGAAAATTTTGATCCGCATGTTCCCGATATGGGCAACTGGTATAGTCTTTTCTGCTGTTTATGCACAAATGTCTACAATGTTTGTGGAGCAAGGGATGGTGATGGACACTGCCGTTGGTTCCTTCAAAATTCCTGCAGCATCTCTTTCAACTTTCGATACCATTAGTGTTATTGTGTGGGTCCCAGTCTATGATAGGATCCTTGTTCCAATTGCAAGGAGGTTTACTGGAAAGGAGAGGGGATTTTCCGAGTTACAGCGAATGGGTATTGGACTTTTCCTTTCAATGTTGTGCATGTCTGCTGCTGCTATTGTTGAGATCAGGCGCCTACAACTTGCAAGAGGGCTTGGTTTGGTGGATGAAGCCGTTGCAGTACCTCTGAGTATCTTTTGGCAGATTCCGCAATATTTTATACTGGGAGCAGCTGAGATATTTACTTTCATTGGGCAACTTGAGTTTTTTTATGATCAATCACCTGATGCAATGCGTAGCTTGTGCAGTGCATTGTCACTGCTGACAACTGCTTTGGGTAATTACTTGAGCTCTTTCATACTGACTGTAGTAACGTCCATTACAACTCAAGGTGGCAAACCTGGATGGATTCCAAACAACTTGAACGGTGGCCATCTCGATTATTTCTTCTGGCTTTTGGCTGCACTTAGCTTCTGCAACTTAGTAATCTATGTTTTCTGTGCCAAAATGTATAAATCCAAGAAGGCATCCTAAGTCGAAGTTGGTTTTAGCCACCCTCTTATGTTTCAAAATGAAAGAAAACATAATGTGATTCTTATAGAACTTTTGTAAGTTATGAGTTGCCAAACTTCCAAAAGAAATCCTCTTCTTCTTTCAATTATTGGTCAAGTCTTATTGTTCTTTCAAAGTTGCTTTGCTTCATCTATCTCTTTCACACTTTAGAATTATGGCAGCTGCATTCTCAACAGGGAGAATTGGTTTTGAAGGCTATTTATAATCTTTTTTTAGTTGTGTTTTTTAGAAAAAATCAGAAAAAACTTCATTTTTAAACCTAAACACCAATTAAATGTCAACATGATTACTCATGAATAGCCTAAGCATCTATGATAGACAAGTGTCACGGGCCTATTTTCTAAGGTCTCGTGGGACAGCGAAGGAGGGCTAGCACAGCTCCTCGTATGCTCAGTCCTAACACAAACAAGCACACAAAAGTGCAGCAACAATCTGTCTCAAAACAGTACACACAAACCGCCAACAAGAAAGCAAAATAAGAGAGCAAGTTTTGGGAGGCAAGTGCCAATTTTCTTGATATTTTCTCCAAGTGTTCTACATACAAGTGAACCCTTTACAATATATCCTAAAAGCTGTAAAAACAAGCTAAAAAAAGTTGGGGACAAGTTCCCAAAGAAAAAGGCTACAAGAAAGTAAAGTCAAAGATTAGGTGGGACAAGGTGGAGTGTCCCTTAACTCAAGTCAGCCTTGTCCCTTCCCTTGGGGCCCCGTTTTGGCTGAAAGTCAAGGTGATCCCATGCCTTCCAAGGGTCTCCAAGTCACTTCCGAAGGCAGGAAAATAATTGATACGCCGTTCGAGATCCGCTGAAGTGCAAAGCGAATTTGTCTCACCCGCGAAACTGCTGAAATTCAATGTAGCTCCTTGCGGGGCGGTACACAAGAACCTTTTAAACATTAAAAAGTGGTGCACATTTTAAATGCTATTCCCTCTTGGTTCAATCTATTCCTCTATTCTCTTTTCTTTTTTTTCGGGCAACTCCTTAACTTTTCATGTTAAATAAAAAATTACAATATCATATATTAAAAAGAACTTAATATAAATAAAGCACAATTCATGTATATTACTATAACTTTTCTCGGATGAATTTTAATTTTGTAAAATGTATTCAAATAATCTCATCAGAAATAATACTAAACACTTTTTTTATACGAGCATGCACCAAATGATCACAAAAAAAAAATCATCATTCAGTTAACGGAAAATTTTATTTAGTCTATGAAATTTTAAAATCTGTCTTGAAAAAGTTTAAAGATGCAAATATGGGTTGACACGAAATATTAGGGAAAAATTAGAGTTTGAGTAAGAAAAAATGAAAATATTATTAAAAAAAAATTGGGAAGTTGAAAAGTCGGAAGGTTAATAGTGATAAAAGGGAGTGGAGTGAAGTTTGCAATTAATTGTGACTTACTGAAAATTCAAAAGCAAAAGTGAAGCTGTGAAAATGGCACCTCAATTCTTCAAGTTCATCTTTCCTCATGAATCTAATTTAGTAAGTTCAAATGCAATGTTTTTTTCCTTTCTATTTTTATTTTTTTTTGAGATACAAATAATGTACTTTTTCCAATTGGCTAAAGTTTAAAGTGGGCAAGGGTTCGAATTTGAACAAAACGTGTATCACACTTTACTTTATTATACTTAATTTTCATATTGCATGCATTAGAATCTCTCTAAATTTATATTGTCGAGATCATAAAATATTATTATCTTATAGAAATATTATTTAATCGATAAATTAATATTCATTAATTTAACGAGTGTTTTTAAGATTCGATGAAGGTTCATTTTGATTACATCAAAATCATTATATTTTAGTAATTTTTGTATCATATTTATTAAATTAATATAATACATTCATTATAAATAAAATATATTGTATGATTCATTGTAATGTTTTTTTCTTATTAAATGATTCGTTGTAAATTGTAATGTTCATTGTTTATTCATTGTAATTAATAAATCATTGTAATATTCATTATCTCTTAATAATTATATATTCTCCATTGTATTTTTACTAAAAACTAGTATACGTGCCCGCGCGTTGCGCGGTTAGTTGATAAATATAATCATAAATATTGATTGAGAATTTAAAATTTTAACTTATTATAAGATAATATTATAAGATTTATTTGAGAATGTTAACATTTAGCATTTTAATGTGTTATAATAGAACATTTATATAAATAAATCAATATATAAACTTAGTTCATTGTCTAAATTTGACAATAATTATCTTTTATCATTATTTAATTTATTTATTTATTAAAATTATTTAAAAGGATAAATACTACCACCCTATCCATATTATCCTCTTGTTAGAATAATAAAGATATAAGAAAATTTAATAGTTAAATTTAAATAAAATAGAACTAATAAGAGTCCTATCATAAGACTAAGAATACAACAAAAAAAATCACTTGAATATCATAATGTAGGCATGTTATTGAAAACTTTAAATTTTGTCTTTTATTTAAAATAATTTAAAATATATTTAAAACAAATTATTGTCACAAAAAAGTCAGCAGGAATTGAACCTGCACTGACTAAGCTGCATGGACTTTTTAAACATTTTATTGCATCTTTATTATATTTTTAATTAAATATATTATTCTTAAATGGTTGCAATGTAATGTATGAACTC
>JAJOOS010019490.1:0-38678 GCA_029582725.1 Solanum chiquidenum
GTAATACACTAGGAGAGGATTGTTATTACTAAGATTACTGTGTTATGAGCTTGTGGGGAACACGTATACCCTAGTTATTTCTCTCATCTTGATAACAATCAAAATTGACTTTTGATTACTGATTACTTATTGAATTCTTACAATTTGTTTCACAAACCCCCCCCCCCCTTTAATTACTTATTTTGTTTTTGGAAGTAATTTGACTAATTGAATATAATTGTTGGTTAAAGTAAAGTCTAAACCAGTTTCCTCATGGGATCGACCCCAACCTACAAGTTGGGTTCTTTACTTGATAACGATCGCTTATGCTTCTTTAAAGAGGTGTAATTTGAGCGTATCAAACTACACAATCAAATTATATACAGATTAGTGGGATCTACTACACTACCCACTATTTATGGATAGACATGAAAGTGTTGCAATGCACACTGCCATGTTGCTCTAGTTTGTCCCTTAATATGCATATGCATCACAATTTCCCTTAATACATTCTCAGCTTTCACCTTACCATGTTGAAATTTGATTCTATTCAGCTCCACCCAGATGATATACACCAGCATTCCAAAAACACTACACGCTATTTCAGCTAGTCCTGACTTCTTTTTGGCCATTAGACAAACCCATCGCACTTTTGTCTCCCGGTCTTGAATGAACCTAGGATAGCCCAGCCATATACATAGTCTTCTCCACAAGTCCTTGGTAATCTGACAATCAAAGTACAAATGACTAAAAGTTTCATCTGTCAATCCACAATAAGCACATTCACGAGGAATTTGGATCCCAAACTTTACAAGTTTATCCACAGTTGCTAGTCTTTTGTGTATCACTAGCCATACAATAAATTTAAATCTTGGATGAATACAAGGATGTAATGTTATACCCTTCCAATGGACTTTAGGATACTGGGAATCAATCCATTGTACATCATATGTGTGGAATATTTCTCTCCAAGTTGGGTTATTGCAAAAGCATTGTTCAAAGCACCATGACTTACTTGCCCTTGCAGAATCCAGTTTCTAGCTGCCATGATCTTCCTCACAACCCAAGAAGTACTCTTAGGTATTTGGACTATATCAATGTGTTGCCTTCTTATAAAATAAGTGTGTACCCACCAGATCCATAGACATTCTTTTCTCCTAGCTATGTTCCACAATTGTTTCAATAATGTTGCTTTGTTCCAAAGGCACAAATCCATGATATTAAGGCCACCAACTGCATGAGGCTTACATATAGTCTCCCAAGACACTAAGGTTTTCTTGGCTACAGTTACATATCTAGTCAACAAAAATGTTCTAGAGATCTACTCTATGCTCTTCATAACTTTCTTGGGAATTAAGAAAATCTGAGACCAAAAGGCTTGTACCCGGAACAAAATTGACTTGATCAATTGCACCCTCCCAGCATATGAAAGAACTTTCCAGACCAACATGTTACCTTTGAAGTAATTTTCTCTATCATGGGTAAAAACTGATTAACACTAAGTTTTTTGGATGCTAGAGGGAGTCCCAGGTATCTGAAGGGGAGTACACCTTCAGCATATCCAAGTTCTTTTAGCAGATTTTCTTTGGTGTGGTCAGCAACTCCAATCACCTTTTTGAGTCTTCTGGTCAATATCTTGGATATGATTTTATAGAGGGTTGTGCAACAAGCTATGGGCCTAAAGTCCTTAACCTTTGTAGGAGATGGAATTTTGGGGATTAGAGTGATAACAGTGGTATTAATTGGAGGAAAGAGTACCCAGTATGGAAGAATTGTTGCACAGCATATACAATCTCATCCTTCATAATCTCCCAGTTCTCAGTGAAAAATTCAATAGGGAATCCATCTACCCCAAGAGCTTTTTCCTTGGTCATGGATTTAATAGCATCTATGATCTCCATTTGAGACATCTCTTTTATAAGCTCCTTCTATTGTTGTACAGTAATACACTCTCCAGCTCGAACAACCATAGTGTCCACACAAGGTAGCTCATCAGCACAGTCTCCCATCAAACCTGATAAAACAGAAATAAATACATTTTCAATAGCTGAAGGATCTGTTAGTTTGATATTGCTCTCAGTGTAAATAGAAGTAATGGTGTTCTCACTTCTTCTCATTTTCCATTGCGCATGAAAATACTTTGAGTTTCCATCACCATTCTCCACCCAAAGAGCCCTAGATTTGTGTCTAAGAACTTGTTCTTCCACTTTGCTCCATTTCCCAATATCCTGTAATAACTTCTTGTCCTACTCAAACAACTTTTGCCTTAACAGTTGAGCCTGCATCTAGCCCTAAACTATATCTAGCTCTTCTCTTGCTAAGCTCAATTGTTGTTGATATGAAGCCATATAAGTATTTATGTCTTTGAGCTTGGCCTTTAGTTTCTTTAATTTCCACCATACATTCTCCATAGGTTTCTCATGATTTCAGTAGCCCAGACTTGTTGAAGTACAGATTTAAACTTTGGATGCTCCATAACATTGATGAAAAATTTGAAAGGTCTAGGATGCAGATTAGGTTGTTGACAGTACTTAATAAGAATTGGAGAATAGTCTGAGATGGATGGGTGGAGAAAATCAGCTCCCACCTGGCCATACTGCTGCAACCATTGTATGTCTCCGAGTGCCCAATCAATCTTGATGTAAACCCTGCTTCCTATAATCTGCTTGTTACACCAAGTATAATGACATCTTGTACTTCTAAGAGGTGTAAGCTTCATATCATCAATCAATCCTCGAAAACCTAAAGGCTCACTTGTAGTAATAGTTGAGCCAATTCTATCCCCTGAGCTCAGCACACTATTGAAATCCCCACACAATAGCCAGGGATATTTGAGTTGCCTATCAAGCTGACCCAATTCACTGTGTAACCTATTTTGAAGTTGTATGTCATTCATAGCAACCACCACTGTAAAATATACAAACCTCTGGATTCTTGGATCCCCAATAATGCAGTGAATATATAGATCCCTTATTTCAACAATTTGTACATTCAACTGGTTTTGCCACATCAACCAAATCCTCCCATTAGGTGTTTCATTATAATTGTTGCAAGTCTGCCATCCTCTAGCTATTTTGTGCATGACCCTTTGAGCTCTAATAGATTTAACCTTTGTCTCTAAGCAACCCAAACACTTCAATCTTATTCTTAGTAAGAAAAATTTTAACCTTTTTTTGCTTATGGGCCTGGTTGAGGCCCCGTACATTCCATGTTGAAATGATCATGGTGGGGTGAATGGCATGGAGTTGCCAGCACTATTATTTTCAATTATAACCATAGGAGTATCTTGCATAGCCTTCTTACCCTCTCTTCTATGGACTAGATTATACTCCTGATCATTCGCAGGTATCACCAATTGTTTATCCTTACTCAACTCATCTACTTCATTCTCATGGCTACACTGTTGTTGTGTTCTTACATCATCAGGAGAGTGGTTGCCTTTTCTAACCACTACTTGCCAAACCATTTTGGTGTGTCAAGCCTTCTTGATTGGCTCTTTTATATTTGCTGGTTCAGTATTCGCATTAACACCATTCTCTTCCCGTTGTTGATACCAACAGTCTGAGTCAGTGTGTCCATACCTTAGGCATTCATTACAATATCTTGGTCTCCATTCATACTCAACCTGTTGCTCCCAAAATCCTGAAGGGGTGTCAATACTTATCACCTCTGTTAATGGTTGTGAAACATCTACTTCAATCGGAATTATGGCATAAGAGATCTTTTCCACATTAGCAGTAAATAGATCAGTGTGCATTGGCCTTCCAACTACACTAGAAATCTTATCAGGGCCTCAATAGACCAATATCCTACTGGTAAACCCGGAAACTTCACCCATATAGGTACAACACTAAGGATCTCCTTATCAAACTCAAAATCAAGTACCCATGGCTTGAGGATTAGAGGCCTATTGCTGAAATAGTAGGGTCAATAATTTATTACCTTTTCCTTATCCTCCTCAGATTTAAACTTGAAGATGTAGTACCCCTTACCGTGCAATGGGATCTTAGGCATAGGAACAAAGTGTCAAATCTTAGCTACATATGCTTCCATCTGCTTCTCATAAGGGGTATCTCCTAAAACATACCCAATTAAAGTTGTTTTCCAATTCTACACCTGATTCTGGATATCTTTCTCCTCAATCGTTACAGTTAAGGTTCCATTTTTCAGACATGGAGGTACAAATGTTAGGGTCTTACCATCACTGCGATTATCTCATTTGGGTGCAGCATCATAGAACTGTAGTCATCATACCGTTGGCTCCTTACTTCCTGCTTTGATGGTCTGTATCAGTAATTCATCCTCACTACTACTATCTTACTTTTTGGGGTTTAACTCCAAAATTACAAATTGATTGATATAACTTATCAATAGTATATACAATCAAAAATAAAAAAATTAATAAGGACACTAAAACAAACAATAACATAGTAAACATATATATTTTTGAAATTAACAGTAGAAAAAGAAAGAGAACCATTGGGAAAGAAAGATGAAAATACAAATAATAGTGAGAAAGGAAAAATGGAAAATCTTTTGAAAGATATTCTAGAGAAGATACAGAGGAATTCAAAAGAAAAAGGATGAATTATTATTATTTTATAAATCTTTTTTGTATCCACTAGGTGTAAAAGTAAAGATAGCTATGAATAATTAATTATATATATCTATTTATTAGATTCAGTATATTTAGTACTTATCAGGTATTATAAGTAACTATATACCAAGATACATAGGTATATGGTAATTTTGGTCTTAATATGTTACCCACATAAAATTTCTCTTTCGAAAAATCCTTAGTCCCACACCGTTGTAAGGACTATTTTTTTTCTAAAAATTAAATATAAAATAATTACCGCTATGCACTAGTTGAAGGAGGGAAATTTGGGGATTTTAGGTGTAAGAGCAGTGCCCTTCCGTGAAATGAACCCACGAAGGTTCGGCCTATGAGTTCTGAGATTTTCTAACGTTATTCGTGATCGAAGGGGGAAGAAGGATCTCATGTCGTCGTCCCAGATACTTCTATGCAAGAGGTAATTAGCTCCTTTCCTCTTTTATTTCCTTTTAGTTTTGATTGCTTATAATAGATATATTTTTGGATCTGAGTTTCAATTTTTTCCTTCATGTTAATTTTTGTTCAAATTCCTTTTAATTTTTGTACTTATAATAGATTCATTTCGTTTGTGTTGGAGCTTCAAGAAGCTTGAATTTTCTAGTATTTCTCTGCTTAAGCTATTGTAGTCCCTAATATTTGAATGTTATAACATGATTTGAAGAGTTAATGTCCTTCCTCATTAGACTCTATATGTATTGATAAAAATATCTCATTATGAGTTCAAATTTAACTTTGTTTAGGTAGATTTCTTCCTAAATTCTGCTTATTTCATATTCTAACTGATTCATAGTTTTTTCTAATCAAACTTACTAAAATTTACATTATTTATTTGGAAGTACTGTTGATTGTTATAGTTATATATGACTTGTAGTTAAAAGATCTTTGAATTTGAAATGAGGTCTAATCTAAAAAAAAAGGCATGGACTATTCTTAATAAATGTTAAATGGTTATACCTTCTTAAGGTTTGGGTTCCCATTTTATAATCTTTGTGAAAATAAATATGTCAGTTATTTTGACATATTTAAATTGCTAATATATGTGTGATACTGTTTCAGAGGTAGATTGAGTTAAAAGGTTCATCAAGATTACCCCCTCTTTTTCTAAATAATTTATTTGTCTATAAGAGTTTGTCTTCAATTTTAATGATTTTATGTATGTTGTTCATGATAACATAAGTTATCTTCCCTTTTTAACATGCTAGTTTACTTGGTTAAGTCTCTTGACCTTAAAATTTGCTCTTCTTGATAGATAACCCTCCTAGGACTAGTTAATCTAATGAATATTCAATCCTCTGTTACGTTGATTTATGAGTTGAAATAAGACCATGTATGTGTCAATTGAGTGTATTCTTATTTATTTATTTTTAACCAACTAGGGTTGAAGCCCTAAGTTTTATAAAAATAACTAAAACATGTTTGTTTAGGCCAAAAATGGACCAAATCAAAAATCTCTACAAAAACAACAACAAATAAAATAAAGCCAAAACACAAAAAAAAAAAAAAAGTCATTAGGATGGTACTTATTTGTAAATTTTGAGAAACCCTCATTCATGTATGAGAAGTAAGCACAAACCAAGGAATTTAACTATAGAGTTAAGGAGCTCCATTTGTTGGTCTACTCTGGTGTTGAGATGAGAAGATGAAGCTCTTGAATCCATCGATCTGCATCTAAGGTAATGACTATCTATTTCCAAAATGAACATTTCTTATTTTTGGGAAAAATCCAAATGTCATTATTTTTACCCAAGTAGTTCTTTTTCCTAATTAGTCAAGTTCTAGAAAGAGTTTTTTAAACAATTAATTCAGCCCCACACAATTTTAAAACTTCACAATTTTGAAAAATAATTTATAAAAACGCCATATGGACAAATAATATACGTGACAGGTGAGTGTAACTCACTCCCTTCGAAAAAAATCATATAGTGATAAAGACTGTCAAATAGCCATATTAAGAGGGGTAATTAAGATTACTAATGATTTAAGGGGTTCAAAATGAAACATGCTAGAATTAGGGGCACTTTACCAAATAAAAATAGCATGAGGATGATTATAATTTACTCAATTCGAATCTATCATTTGTAAACCAAATTTCTTTTTTATTTGAATAATAATAAATACACCTGTGCCAAATAAGAAATAAAGTAAAACAGTAAACATATTTTCTAATACATTCAAAATTTAAATAAAAATTGAGTTGTCTACAAACCCAACTCCATCTGCCTCTTCTAAATTTTCACCTTAATATATATATTCGTCCTCCTCCTCTCTCTAAGATGATGAACATATGAGTAACAAAAATGCAGGAGTGAAATGGGCAACATGGTAAGTTGATATATTAATGTATGTGTTGTAAAAGAAATATTTCTTCAAGCCAAGGATAACGGCTCATACCAAGAGTCACTTAAAGGATGGTTGGTTTAAATAAAACCCACTCTCCCCCCCCCCCCCAAAGAAAACAGTTTGTGCTATGCTCCAAGTCAACAATAGAAATAGGGTTCTACTACTTTCTACTTGTAGATTATAAAAATAGCACAAACACTTTTCTTTGGGGGGTTCCTTTAGCCCAGTCACCCTTGAAGTCACTCACAGTACGAGTCGTTATGCCTTGACTTGAAAGAAAGATTCTTTCACAATAGATGCATTGATACATCAACATACAGTGTTGTTCATTCTGTTCTTGCATTTTTTGTATCTTTCATGCTCATCAATTTATGAAGAGAAGGGGGAGTATATACAGAATGAGAAAAAAAATAGAATAGGCATGGTAATTGGGGTTGAAAAGAACTCAACTTATGTTCAAATTATGAATGTATTAGAAAATATGTTGACTATTTTACTCTATTTCTTTATTTTGTGCTGGTGCATTTATTTTACAATCCCGATGAGAATAAATAAGGTCTAAATCATAAATCTGAACTAAGTAAATTTAATCCTCAACTTGATACTTTTTATTTGGTAAAAACCCCTAAACTTAGTGAGTTTTATTCAGAACCTGTTGAATTATTAGTAATCCTAACTACCCCTCTGAATTTCCTTAATTTATAGTTTTTACCCGAGCACGATCTCATCTTAAGAGAGTGAGATATACTCGCCTATCACGAAATTTTTGTTAACGTATCATTTAAAAAAATTGAAAATATTATTAATTTTTTATATTTTTTTAGGCCTTATAAGTTAGATGGTGTTTGTCCGTGCTAGCTCGAATCCAATATTATGTTATAAACGTTTAACTTTATTCTTATATGAAATTATACAGAAGAAAAATTGGTGCAGTATTCTTAGGGAGATCTAAGTTGGGATAAGCTAATAATCCAAGGACAAAAACTACTATTTTCTTCGAATTATTATTTACATTCATACTAACTCGCTGCCTCTTCTAATTTTTCACCTAGACGGCACCCTAGATGGTTCGTCTAGGATTCACGGCCCGTCAAGGGCATCGTGAACCACTCTCCAAGGGCTAACTATAAGGGAGTCACCTAAACGCTGCCTTTGACGGCCCGTGTTGACTTGGACGGCCCGTCAAGAGGTCCGTACAAGTCACCCAGATGGTAAGGTTGCACCCAAGGCCACAGTGAAGGACCACGGACGCCTAGAGGGTCCGTGAAGCATCACACGGACCGTGAAGTCGTCTGTCAAAGAGACTTATCAGACTTTGAGTTCGGGGTCAACTTCAAATTATCATATCCTTCAGTACAAAATTAATTAGGTGTCCCATGACCTGTCAAATTAAAGGACTTTGAGTCCCCTTTCCAACGCTACCAAGTTTGCCTGATTCCGAGCCCAGAGTAAAGAGTTATACTCTTTTAGTGAAGCCCTATCGGGTAGGGCAGTATGATGACCCGCTAGACTGGCGATCATGCCTTAGATGGCCCGTCAAGCCCTTCGTCAAGGTCACTTCGTCAGCTTTAAGTCAGGGTCATTTTGGTCTTTTCCCCTATGCATTCGGTACTTAAACTACATCGTTTGGTACTTAAACTGCGTCATTTTACTTAGTCTAAGCATAAGTAACTAGTCAGAAACTAATTAAAACCCTCATTCTCCTAAAATCATCTAACTTAGAAAGAAAAGAAGAGAAAGAGGCGCCAGTTTCTCCCAAGAACAAGCAGCGGTCTTCTTCAAATTCAGCCCCAAAATTTAAAGGATTTCTCCATAGTTTTCATCACCAGGTATGTGGGATTTCACTAATGGGTTTCTATCACCCATTAGGTACATAGAATTCAGTCAATTCTTTGGTTTCTCCATAAATAGTTCAGAACTAGGGTTCCTAAATCTTAGGGATCCATTGCAATTTAGTTGTTATAGTCTCTATAATGTTAATTACATGCCGCTTGGAGAATTAGTGTAATCCCATGTATATAACTCAAAAACCCTAGCATGTGTTAGTTATCAGTATTTCAGGAATTATACTTGTTAGGCAGATTCGTCAAACAATCATGCTTCAGAATTCGAATGCCATATCTTTCTGTATATGTATATTGCATTCTCAGATAATTATCAATATGTTGATCTACTCAGTATTTCAATTTCATTTTAGCTTTATATTCAATTGGGAGTAAACTTAGCACCGAGTTGGACTAGGGTTCAACGTACCCTCAAGTCCTAGAACGTGCCCCCATAGGTTTATAAGTCCCATAAATTGGACATCAGTTTTGGTGATCACACCACAGACATGCCTTTATACCCCAGCAAGGTATATTGGGTCCTCTCGATGGGGCCATATACATTGGCCTCCACGGTTAGCTCATGTGGTTTATGTGGGTTAATAGTATCTCCCACGGTCAGATTCATATTACATTGACCATATATTCAGTAATTACTTCAGTATTCAGTTCAACATGTTATCTTCATGATTAGTACTTGGTCATTGCATCCAGCTCAATTTTTAGTTATTCTTTAGTATATCTATTTCCATGTTTAGTTGTTTTATTGTTCAACTTAGCATATATGATGTATGCTAAGTACATTCAAAGTACAAATGCATACTTTTGCGCTACATCGTTTGATGATGTAGGTTCAGGCGCTCAACATCCAAACAGTGCTTAACTCGATTTCCAATCTGTACTCAGTTGCTTCAGTGGTGAATCCTCATCATCTAAGGACATTTATTTATGCTTTTAATTTAGTTAGTTTGTTACTAGTTTCAGTAACTTAAAATTAGATGGGGACTTGTCCTATCAGCTAATCAATATTAGAAGCTTTCATACATAGAGTCAAATTCAGTTGTTTTTGTGATGTTCCGCATTTGAACTCAGTTATATTCTACGTTGAACTCTTTTAGACTACTCATCTATTAGTTTTACTTCCGCTTACTTATAATTGCTTTAGTATTTTTGTGTCATGATATGGGTTAGCTTGGGGTAAGTTGTGACACTAAGCACTGTGTTGCGTCTAGGGGGTAGCCTCAGAGTATGACAAACTTGGTATCAGAGCATCAGGTTCAAGAGTCCTAGGGTGTTTGAAAGCCGCACAAAGTAGAGTTTGTTTCATAGGTGTGAAGCGTACCACACCTATGAGGGGGAGGCTACGAGGTGTTCTAAGAAAAACTTTACTTCTTTTGCTATTTTTATCGTGCGATAAACTGTGAATCAACTTCTGCCTTCTAATCCATCGTTATGTGTATCAGATCATGCCTCCTCACAGAGCTAACACACGAAATTCTAACGCACACAATACTAACGCAGTTCCTTCAGTCTCGAACCATGAGGTTACGAATGCAAAGTTTTGTAATGTGATCTAGCTATTAGCTCAGACCGTAGCCAACCAGGCCAATCTGTAGTCCTCGGTTCCTGCAAACCTCACTAGTGGATCAGCTACAGCCAAGGTACGAGATTTTGTTTGTATCAATCCGCCAGAGTTTCTAGGGTCGAAGGTTGGTGAGGACCCATAGAATTTCATTGATAATATCAAGAAGATTCTTGATGTAATGCAAGTAACTGGTACTGATAGTGTTGAACTAGCATCCCATCAACTCAAGGATATGGCTCATATCAGGTTCACGTAGTGGAAAGACAACAGGGGTGCGGATGCAGCTCCTATGATGTGGGACTATTTTACTGGAGCTTTTTTAAATAAGTTCTTCCCGAGAGAGTCGAGGGAGGCTAGAGCCCATGAATTTATAAACTTGAGGCAGGGGTCAATGTCAGTCCAGGAATACGGGCTAAAGGTCACTCAATTCTCCATGTATGCTTCACATATGGTGGCCGATCCGAGTGCATACATGGGCAAGTTCTTGTTTGGAGTATCTGATATGGTAAAGATAGAGTGTAGGAATGTTATGATATTAAGGGATATGGATATCTCCAGACTAATGACCCATGCTCAGTAAGTTGAAGGAGATAAGCTCAAGGAAATGGCTAAGGATAACAAAAGGGCTAGAATAGGAAACTATGAATATTCTCAGTAGAGGTCGGGCAGTGGAAATTGCTTAGAGTTTCAGTAGAGGTCTATAGCCCCAGTGCCTTCATCAGCTAGCGCTCCGTCCCTCATCTTTTAACAGTATCAGAAAGGGAGGAAATCAGGCTCTAAGTCTCAGGGAAGTGCTTCAGGTAACCAGACTTTTCCATCTTGTCCAAAGTATGGTAAGAACCATCCGGACGAGTGTCTTGCTGGCACAGAGGGGTGTTTTGGGTGATGTCAGTCAGGTCATAAGTTAAAGGATTCCCTTTTGCCAGGAAGGATCATAGAGGTAACAAAGCTCAATCTACAACTTCAGCATCTCCAACGAGTCACCCCACTCAGCAGAGTACCTCATTTTGTACAGGTGGTTGCCAGAGCCAGAACAGGTTATATTCTGTTCAGACTCGACATGATCAGGAGGATTCTCCTAATATGGTCACTGGTACGTTACAAGTGTTCCATTTAGATGTTTATAGATTACTACAATCAGAAGCTACACTTTATATTGTAACTCCTTATATAGCAGTAAACTTTGGTGTTAGTCCAGAAACTCTCTTAAAACCCATCTAAGTCTCTACTTCAGTTGGTGACCCAGTTATAGCTAGATGCATATACAGAAATTGCCCTGTCACAGTTTCCAAAAAGTCACCTCAGCAGACCTTGTAAAGTTAGAAATGATAGATTTTGGTATAATTCTAGGCATGGATTGGTTACATTCCTAGTATGCCTCAGTCAATTGTAGAACTAGGACCATTCGGTTTCAGTTTCCAAAGGAGACAATCTTAGAATTGAAGGGTAGTAACTCAGTGCATGTAGGCCAATTTATCTCTTACCTTAAGGCCAGGAAAATGATTTCCAAAGGTATATCTATCACATTTTTTCGGTTTAAGAATTCAAACTCTGAAACCCCAACTCTTGAGTCAGTTCAGTTGTAAATGAGTTTCCAAAAGTGTTCCTAGAAGATCTTCCTGGAGTTCCTCCCGAAAGGGAAATCGACTTTGGATTAGATCTCCTTCTAGATACCCAGCTTATTTTGATTCCTTCCTATAGGATGGCTCCAGCTGAGCTTAAGGAATTGAAAGAACAATTGAAAAACCTTCTAGAAAAGGGCTTCAACAGACCTAGTATCTCACTATAGAGTGCTCTACTATTATCCGTATGTAAGAAAGACAGTTCTCTAGGGATGCACATTAACTATCGTCAGCTGAACAAAGTCACAATCAAGAATAAATATCCCATCCCCAGGATTGATGACTTGTTTGACCAACTTTGGTTGCTAGTTGCTTTTCTAAGATAGATCTCAGATCCAGCTATCATCAGCTCAGAGTCAAAGATAGTGATTTCCCGAGACAGCCTTCAAGACTCAGTATGGTCACTATGAATTTGTAGTTATGTCTTTTGGACTAACAAATGCTCCTGCAGCTTTCATGGACTTAATTAACAGGGTCTTCAAAAAATATTTGGATTTGTTTGTCATCGTCTTTATTGATAAAATCCTAGTTTATTCTTTGAATGAGTAAGAGCGTGCAACTCACCTGAGAGTTAAACTGCAAACCCTCAAAGATCGCCATATATTTGCTAAGTTCAGCAAATGTGAACTTTGGTTGCAGTCAGTCGCGTTCCTTGGTCATGTTGTATCCAGCGAAAGGATCTAAGTGGATTCTCAGAAAATTGAGGCAGTACAGCACTGGCCCATTCCCACCTCTCCGACTACCATTAGAAGTTTCTTGGGTTTGGTCGGTTACAACAAGAGGTTTGTTGAAGGATTTTCATCCATAGCTGCCTCATTGACCAAGTTGACTCAGAAAAAGGTCAAGTTCCAGTGGTCAGATGAGTGTGAGCAAAGATTTTTAGAACTGAAGACCAGATTGACTACAGCTTTTGTGCATCTGGTTTATTGTGATGCATCTACTATCGGCCTAGGTTATGTATTGATGCAGCAAGGTAAGGTCATAGCTTATGCTTCCGGACAGCTTAAGGTACATGAGTAGAACTACCCAACTCATGACCTCAAGCTTGTAACCGCTACGTTTTCCCTAAATATTTGGAGAACCTACTTGTATGGTGGTCATGTTGATGTGTTCACAGATCATAAGAGCCTCCAGTATGTGTTATGTAACACCCCGGAAATCTAATGACCTAAACTAGAGCCTAACATGTAGTCTAGAGTCCTAAAAAAGGTAAATGTCAAGGTAAGAGTCGTCAAATGACCTCCCTAGGTTAGCACTAGTGTCTAAGCCCCTAAACGGCAAGGCATGCCCCCCCAAGGGTCCTTGAAGAGGGCCGGGGGGCCTGCTCAAAAGCTGTCCAAAAATAGCTTCATCCACGAAGGGGGAACCACGAGGCGTGGATTGACTCATGCCCCGTAGATGGGAGTCAAGACTTAGTTTCCTCTAATTTCCCCAAAATTTCCTAGTCTCAATCCCAATCCACGCTTGCACAGTACGGTATGTGGACCATACCACGCCAGTAGATGGAGGCTCGTTGATGAGTCCTAGACCAAGGCCAAATGACCAGCCTCATACCCAAACCACGAGTGACCAGTATGGTATGTGGTTCAAACCACGCCCCGTGGTTGGGGTCTCGTGGATGGGGACCTGAGAAGCTGCCTTAAGTCGGCCAAAGGTGCAAATATTCCATTAATTCCTAAACTAATTATTAAAAGGTAGGGTCGGTTCAAATTAATTATTTAGACATATCTAAGTATATATTAACTATTAACAAACTCTTTTTTAACACTTCACAAACTCAACCAACTCTCCTCTCCAAGATATTTCTCTCTCTAGACTCCATTGAAGAACAAAGAAGAAGGTCAAGATTAGGGTTCAAGCTCCAAGATTTTCACTCCAATTTCATGGGAAAACATCAATTTAGGTATGGGAACCTTGATTGATGGAACACTTTTCTCCATGAAGCCCTTCAAACTCTGATTTTGAAATTGGTAACTTGGTCAAAAACTAGGGTTTTCTTCTAACCAAGGGTTCTTCCTAAAAATGATTTTATTATGTTAATTGCATTATATTATGGATGATTTGATGTTTAATGGTGATTTTCATTGTAAAATTGCCCATGAACACCCCCATGACCCCAATTTCATGAATTGTGATGGGTGTATTGATGCAAGATGATTACCATGAATTGTATCTATGTTAATATAGTTATTGAATCTTGTTTTATTCATGCTTAAAGTAGTATTTCTAAGTATGATTGTGAGACATGATTCATGACCCTTGAAAGGGTAAATTGCTAGGGTTTGTACATATTGTTGAAGGTGATGTATGAACTTATAATTCACGTGAAAGGTAAAGATCATATGACTATTGTGTATATTGATGTATTGTTGAAATTTTATTCTCCTCTTATCCTTACACATGTTCATGTATGACTTGTCTAGGATGATGATGATGTTGTTGTGTTGAGTGAAAGGCTATTTCTCATGAAAAAACTATGAACAATAATGTGAAAGGCTTACTCATATATTAATGATGATTCGAAGGTTGAAAGTTAGTTCTCACTTTATTGAATCTATGAGCTATTTTATGAGTTGTATTGAATGAAGGGTAGAGCACTCCTTCACACATGTAAATACAATTCAAGACTTATTATGTATAAATTGAGAGATAATGCTTAGTACCGAGTGGATATTGACAATGAGATAAAGGCCCTTCCGTCAATGCAATAGGTCGGGTCATCTAAAGTAAACTCATGAGATGGAAGCTCCTCTGCCAATGCAAGAGGTAGGGGGTTTCTAGAAGCAATCTCCCTATCCCATAACTATGTGCAAACATAGGACTTAGCTAGTGGATCCACCTAGAAGCTAACACGTTTAGTTCTACCTTAGGCAAGTAGGACACCTTCTTTCGGTGTAGGGTTACACGACATTGGATTCCATGTAGCTCACATGGTCTATGTCGGTTATGGCCATTCTTCCCTAAATGAAAGATAATGAATGAGGCATAAACTATACTATGATTTCTTGGTGAGTTTACTTAGTAGGAGTGGGGGTATGGGACTTCACTTCCACATTGCATAAGTAGACTTAGTAGGATGTTGTGGCATGGTTCCTTTATATTATGATGAGATACAAATGTATGCATGTGTGTTGAATGGATAGTTGTTATGAATGACTCTCCTTATATTCAAGTAATGTACATGACTATTTCCTTATTTGTGACTAATGATTATAATGAGGTCTAAAGATGATATGCATGACCAAGGTAGCTTCAAGGGGGTGCTTGATAGGGTTGGTATTATGGGATGCCAACCATAAATTGCATAAGTGTTCCTTAAGGGTTGCTAAGGTGTTTATATTACCATGTAATGAGTATAAATGTGATTATGGCTTGTGTTGTACATTGTAAATGCATGTTGGTTTCTAAACTTGACAAAGGCATACTTTTCAACTAAAATATCTTTTTTATCATACTTAAAGGATTTTATGCATGTTTCCATACTTAGTACATATTTGTGCTAACCCTTTCTCCTTCTACATTTTGATAAGTGTAGGTTCCGGCTAGGTGACATACACTCTCTTTCTTGAAGAAAACTTGGATTGCTTATCTCCAAGTTGTGGTGAGTCCTCAAGTTCGAGGACAAATTATTCATTTCTTAGTTTCTATTGTATTTCTCATGTTGAGACTTTTATTGATGTAAAGGGCTAAGTCCCAAACTTTGTATTCCTATGTTTAGATGGTACATGAGACAAAGTGTAGATTCCTATGATTTTCCTTTATGAAAAGATGAAGTTTGACTTCTATTGTAAAAAATTTAAACTTTTCCACATTATTTGTATGTCTTATGTTATGATGATGCTAGAGGCTTGTATGAGACCCTTTCGGGGTCAAATGTGTCGTGTTACGTCGAGGGGATACTCCCGGGTCGTGACATGTTCACCTAGAATGAGTTGAATCTTCATCAGAGGTGATGGCTTGAATTCCTCAAGGACTATGACATCAATGTGCTCCACCATTCGGGTAAGGCCAATGTAGTGGCTGACGCCCTCAGGAGATTATCCATGGGTAGTTTGGCACATATTGAGGAAGAGAAGAAATAATTAGCCAAAGATGTTCGCCAGCTTTCTCTCTTAGGAGTTTAACTTATGGACACATCAGATGGTAGTGTGATAGTCTAAAATGGAACAGAATATTCACTGGTAGCGAAGGTTGAGGAGAAATAGGATAGTGATCCTATATTGCTTCAGTTGAAGGGTGTAGTTCATCAACAGAGAGTTGAGGTTTTCTCCCAAGGGGGAGACGGTGTGCTTCGTTACTAGGGTCACTTATGTGTCCCTAAAGTGGGCGAGTTGAGGCAGCAGATCCTTACAGAACTCCATAATTCCAAATATTCTATTCATCCAGGTGCCACTAAGATGTACTGTTATCTACGAGAAGTCTATTGGTGGAACGGCATGAAGAGAGATATCGCAGACATTGTGGCTAAGTGTCCTAACTGTCAATAGGTTAATATTAAACATCAGAAATCAGGAGGTGTGACTCATGAGATTAGTATTCCTATGTGGAAGTGGGAAGTGATAAACATTGATTTCATTATAGGTTTACCCCGTACTTGCAGACAACATGCCTCTATTTGGGTGATAGTGGAAAGAGTCAATAAGTCAACTCACTTCTTTGCAGTCAAGACTAAAGATTCAGTGGGGGATTACATCAATCTCTACATCAGAAAGATAGTCAGGTTGCATAGGGTTCCCTTGTCTATCATCTTAGATTGAGGTCCTCAGTTTACATCTCATTTCTGGAAGTCATTTCTGAAAGGTCTGGGTACTCAGGTAAATCTCAGTACCGCATTTTATCTGCAAATGAATGGTCAGGCAGAGCGTACGATTCAAACCTTAGAAGGCATGCTGAGAGCTTGCGTGATCGATTTCAAGGGTAGTTGGGATGATCACCTACCTCTCATAGAGTTCTCTTATACTAATGCTTCCATTCCATTATTCAGATGAGGCATTGTATGGGCGTAGATGCAAGTCTCCAATTGGTTGGTTGGTTTGAATTAGGTGAAGAAGCCTTGATTGGTCCAAATTTGGTTCATGAGGATATGGAGAGAGTTCAGCTCATCAGATGGACTAAATACATTTCAGATTTGTCAGAAGTCTTATGCAAATGTGAGGAAAAGGTACTTAGAGTTTGAAATGGATGATGGGGTTTTCCTCAAAGTGTCACCCATGAATGGGGTGATAAGATTTGGCAAGAAAAGGAAACTCAATCCCAAGTATGTAGGTCCTTACAGAATCAGCTTCTGAAGTGAACTCCGTACTAGCCACCAATATTCGAGAGCCCCGATCGACTCAATCGCTGAAGGTCAAGTTGAATCCATGAGTAATTACTTTCTTGATAGTACCCCTTTCCACTCATGGGATAGATAATCTTGAAAATGGTTGGTAATGTGGCTTAGGAGTTAGAGTTGCTAGCAGAATTAGCAGCAGTCCATCCAGTCTTCCATATTTCCTTGTTGAAGAAGTGTGTGGGTCATCCGGCGTAAGACCAAAAACCCAAAATGGACCATGGACCCTTCACAGCACCCTAGACGGGCCTTTTGGGGGTCTACGACCCGTTAAGGGCTTCATGAGTGACCATCCAGGACTGCCCTGGCAGGGTCCATCTATATTGAACCCTAAATGGTTCTTCTAGGGGTTCACATCCCATTAAGGGCATCGTGAACCACCCTCCAGGCGCTTCCTGTGAAGGAGTCACCTAGACGGTGTCTTTGATGGTCCGTGGTGAGTTGTACGGCCCATAAAGAGGGTCGTACAAGTCACCCAGATGGTGAGTTTGCACCCAAGGGTAATGTGAAGGACCACTGACGGCTAGACGGTCCGTGAAGTCATCCTTGAAAGAGACTTATCAGACTTTGAGTTTTGGGTCAACTTCAAACAATCATTTATTTTAGTAAAAGAAAATTAGATGGCACATAACCTATCAAATTAAAGGTCTTTTGAGTCCTCTTTCCAACTCCACCAAGTTTGCCTAATTCTGAACCCGGAGTAAAAAATTATGATCATTTTAGTGAAGCCCAATCAGGTTGGGCAGCACGACAACCCACTAGACGGGCCATCATGCCTTAGACGACCCGTCAAGCCCCTCGTGAAGGTCAGTTCGTCAGATTTAAGTCTGGATCATTTTGGTCTTTTCCTTTGTGCTTTTGGTACTTGTAACACCTCGGTCTTAGAAAGAGCTAAATTTTGAAAGAGCTAAATTGAGATTGGTACAAGTTACTCTTCAATTATGAGTTTTAGGTCAACTTCAAACTGCCATAACTTTCAGCACATGATGATTTAGGTGGCTCATTAGGTATCAAATAAAAGGTCATTGATTCCTCTTTCCAACGTTGTTGAGTCCACTAAACTCCGAGTTCAGATGAAGAAGATATGTTTGTTTGAATGCAGCCTATCTAGTTAAGGAAATTCATCCATTTTAAAGAGGGGTATTTTGGTCTTTTCCTTACCACACTAGGCCTATCCATTTTTTTCACCCTTATAAGGGTCTAAGCTGATTGGAATCAGTTTTAATCATTCCAAAAGAGCTTAGGGTTTTTTGGGATAAGTTCAAGAGGAGAAAAAGAAGAACGTTCAAGATTCTTGCAAGCTTTGAGGATTTTCGCCAAGAACTTCGATCTTTCGAGGTATGTAAGCTTTCATAGTGATGGGTTTGTTCACCTCACGACAATAATGAGTTTCCATTAAGAATTCGTTAATGAGATTGTATATATTGAGATTCTTGATGAAAGTTTTTGAGGTTTTGAGTTGCATTCTTTAACAATGGAGTCTTGTTGAATTCTTGAGGTGAGGGTATTGCGAAGGAGTATTGTTCTTGGTGGTTTTTGTGTTGATTTCATTATAATGGTGTTGGGTTTATGTTTCCAAAGGAGTTTGAAGGAATTCATTTGATTCTAGATGAGTTAGGCCTTGAAATTGAGAAGAAAATTTGTCAAAAATCTAGGCAATGGGGTGGGGCGGCGCGCCACCACTACGCCGGAACAACTACTCAGTAGTTTGGGGCCTGGCGCAGCGCGCCACTCAGTGCGCCCCAACTACTGCTCAGTAGTTTTGGGGTTGGCGCCCCGCGCCACTCAGTGTGTCACGTCCCCTACTCGTCTGTCCTTCTTTTCGTGTGTGTTCCCTCGAATAGTACCTATGTTCTCTACTTGATATCCACACTTAAAGTTTTCATTATTCCTTGAGAGATCATGCGTATCCTAATCATATCTCTTGAATTCACATTTCAAATTCAAGTTAGAGTTAAGAGGAAATTTCGAGAAAGTCCTTTTAAATCATTTTGAGAAGTCTTTTGCAATCATTTATAAATTATTTTGAGACTTGAGTAAATAAGTATGAGAATGAGGAGAGTTGAGTTTTATATTTCAAAATGAGTATAAGGGAACTAAGTATTTCCAAAGGTAAACAATTTTGCATTTAAAACGAGAGGAAACCTTGATTTCTAAACGAGTTTATGTGGAGTTTTCAGCATTATCTCTTTTAAGAGCATCTTTTGAGTAATTATCTCAAATTGAGGAAGAGTTATGTTTTTTTAAACATATGAGCATGAGTTATATATTATTGGGAGTAGTATTGAGCACCGATATGGGGATAAGTTCAGACAACTCAAAATCTTCATAAACCATGTATGCCAACATGGGTAAAGGATCATACTTTTTAGATGATTCCTTATTGCTTTTAAGCATATCTTAGTGGATCCACTAAGTTGAGGATGTCCTACACTCTGGAAAGGTATAGGAAAGTTCTGGTAGCATGGGCGAGATGTTGTATCATCACGTAGCTCATAGTGATGGTTGTCGGTTAGAGAATCTCCCAAATAAGAGTAAAGAGTTTATTATTGTATTTTTATATACATTGAGCTATTATCTACTGTTTTAAGAGCTTTATATATATTGCATCTTTATCGTTGCTTTCATATTGAGTTGAGTTGAGTTAAGTATTATTGAGTTAAGTTGAGTTGAGTTGAGACAAGGTGAGTATGTCTTCCTTTTTATCAGTTCAAACTAAGGCTGGGAAGGGGACCGGACCAGCACAACAGTTTCGATTTTATCGGAACCGGTCCTCGTTAAAGGGGAAAATTATTGGAATCGGATCTTACCAGAACCGGTTTTACTGGAAATTTCCGACAGTTCCGCCCGGTCCCATAATTATCGGATCGGAACCGGTTTGGACCGGCCGGAACCAGATCATTGTCACATATCTTTTTTTATAAACTTTAATTATTATATAATTTATATTATTAATTATTATATTTTAATATTTTTATTAAATCTTTATTAACTTATTTAACTTTTTATAAAACTTCAATTTGAAACTTTAAAGTTTAATAAAGTTTAAAGTTTCAAATTGAAGATTTATAAATTTGAAACTTCAAGTTAAAAACTCTAAAGTCTAAACGTTAAACATTAAACATTTTGTAAACTAACTTTAAACTTTAAATTGAATTTATAGTTTAAACTTTAAACTTTAAATTCAATTTAAAATTTAAACTTTAAATTCAATTTAAAATTTAAACTTTAAATTTTAAATTCAATTTTAAACTTTAAACTTTAAAATTCAATTTTAAACTTTAGCTCTTCTTGCCCTTTATCCCATGCCTGGGTAAATTCTTTTAACCCTAGTCAGTAGACTGGCCTTTCCTTGGCGATTGGATCCGTGAGTTCAATCAAATCGGATGTGGTATCGTATTTAATAGAAATGGCAGCTTTTAGGCGTGATCTATCTCTCTGCTTTTCATAGTCAAGATGTGCCCGTGGGATGAGACTTTAGGGCTTTAGGGAGAGACTCTCTTTCTTTCTCAGATTCAAATGCGGGACCGGTAGTAGGGGTCAACGTTTTTTAAAGTTTAAACTTTAAACCTTAAAATTCAATTTTAAACTTTAACGTTTAAAGTTTAAACCTTAAAATTCAATTTTATATTAGGCAAATATAAAAATAGTTGAAAATTAAATTTATAAAATGACTTGAATTAAATATAAGAGACTATTTTAAAAGAAAATCATGGTGAATAGCCGTATATTTATTCAAATAAATAAATTCTAAAAATACAAGTACTAGAAAAAGTACCTAATCTAGGTATTGAATATTAATTATTATACTAATAATTGAAAAAAAAATTGAAATTTGTTTCGTAACTTTTGTATCATTTCAAAAGAAACATTATTTGGAACTTGTATTTGTCGCTCTTCCTCCATTGCATCCATGTCATCATCACTATTATCACCAAATATTTCATCTATTTCTTCTTCTATTTGGCTACTTAATTGTGGTAGTCCAGTATTTCTTCTTTCGGCATTGGCTCAATCTCTAAACAACACTGATATTTTTAAACTATCCTTTGCTACTAAATAGCGATGATCTCCAATCATAAATCTCGTTGCGCTGAAGGCTTACTACGAAGTGACCGATGATGCTTGAATCGCTAGCACATCTCAAACAACCATGCCAAGATTCGAAAATTGTTTTTCACAATTCTTCCACTATACTAATAGTTGAGCTTGAGGTTGTCCTTCTTCATTCCTAATCTTTTCCCATGCCTGATTGAAATATAAATCTAAATCATTATTGGCAGAGGATTCAAGACCAAGATAATCATCCATAAACTCGTCTATATCATCACTTTTAGGCCTAGAAGATGGAGGTTCAACTATTGGAATATTTTTTTAAATAGCTTTATATGTATTATATAAATCTCTAGGTTTTGTTATTATGCTTCTTTTACAGTCTTCAACACTAGGAGTTTCATCAACTTCAATTTCTAAATTTCCATAAATTTTTCAACCATTCTTTCAACACCTTTTAATTTATAATTTGGGTTGAATAAAATAGCAGTCAAATAGATTTGAGGAATAAGGAAAAAATAATTTTTGAATTTGTCAATCATAAAAACAAGTGATTCTTTAAAGCGATCTTTTCCTTTATATTTTGCAAATTCAGATGAAATAGCACAAATATTTACTAAAACTGAAGAAATAGTTGGATAATATTGACCAAAAACAACATTTGTTGCTTTATAAAAAATACTTAAAAATTCAATAAGTTCTTTTGTATTTTCTCAATCTTCATAATCAATTCTTAAATTTGGGTCCGTATTATGAGCATTAAAAACTAATTGTATCGGCTCTTGATAAACATAAGCAACTTCAAGCATTCAAATAAAGAATTTCATCTAGTGTATACTTCTTTTGGAACTTTTCTATATGTAAGTCCACATTCTTTACAACGATTTTTAAATTTTGTAATTCTAGCTTTTATTTTAGCTTTAAAAATACAATTACAAGCAATTCTAATTTTTTTCACAAGAAATTCCAAATTGAGAAATACCATCTTTTACTACCAAATTATAAACATGTGCAGCACACTTAATATGAAAAGAATCATTATCAATTGGACAAAGACTACATTTTAAATAATCAATTGCTTTTAAATTATTAGAAGCATTATCTAAAGTGACACTCATTATTTTATCACATATTCCATAAAATTGTGAAATAGTGCCTATTTTTTATAATATATAAGAACCGGTTTTAGTTTCTTCAACATATTTATACCCTAATATTCGTTTTTGCATGTTCCATTCATGATCAATCCAAGGGACAGTAATAGTGAAATAATCATTACCATTAGGACTACGTCTCATATCAGAAGTAATAGATAATCTACCATCATAATAAACAAATAAAAAATGAATAAAATGACAATATTTTTTTATATTTAAAAAGATCACTCTTTATTGTACTTCTTGGAATACCTTCACAATTTGGGTTATACAATTCCCGAATATAATGAATAAAACCAGGATGTAAAGGAAATGAAAAAGGCAAACCACAAACAGCAATCATTTTAGCCAATTCCCACGATCTTTTTCTTTACTATATGTGTGGTGTGTTCTTGGGCCAGCCGGGTTAGTCATATTTAACACACTTTGAACTATATTAGAACCTCAAACTCCTATAGAATTTTCAGGTATGGGTATTCCCTTTCTATTAGCCCTTTCAATATCATCTAGGCGAGCAAATTCTTTATTAAACTTTCTCAAATGCGTTCTTAGTCGTCTCGTCCGCCATTGCGCTCCCGTAGTCATATGTTTCATGGTAAATTTACATTTCGTGCAAGTAACAATAGTTTTTTGCTCATTTTGTACCAAAAATTTCCATACTAAAGATCTTTTAACACGTACAATGGTCTTTGAAAAACTAGGTAAAGGGGGGATATCATTTTGTTCCGGTAATTCAGTAGTCGGACTGGTAGTAGTAGGGGTCTCATCATCTTCGTCATTTATTTCTACTTGCTCATCTAATTCTTCCTCAAAATTAGTAAAACATTTGTTTAATGTATCATGATCTATTTCATTTTTGGAATTAAATTCAATAATATTTGATTGTGACATAAAAGAAGTTTCATCAACATGAGTATAATCATCAATATTAATTCTAAATCTAGGTGGCAAATATTTAGAACTAGAACTACTAGTTCCTCCTCCCCTATTATTTTTCTTTCCGACATTGGTCTTTTACGCTATTTCTTTCCGAATTCATGATCAAGTTTTAAATAATTAAATATTATGAAAAACAAGCAAGATATTATAACAAAAAAATTAAAGTAACTTAATAAATAATTAAAGTTGGAACGAATGTACCGAACGTCTACATAAAAGTAGACGTATAACCAAAGCCAAAATTGAGAGATGCCAATTGAAGCTTCCGATTTACTTCGAATAAATCTCCAAAATCCGAACGGAAGTCAATATCACAAAAGAATAATTATGAATTTATGAGATATTGAAAATTGAGAGATTTTGTAAGATGTTAATGGAGTAGTTTATGAATTTATGAGTTAAATGAAAGAATATGGGTATATTTATAGTGTTAAGGGGTTGGAGAGGGGTAAGGGGTAAATTTGAGCCGTTTTGGGCCCCAGCCCAATGGCTAGAAGGGCCCAACGGCTATTATGGTTGTTACACATTTAAAAAAATTAAAATGGAAATGAACGTTGAATCGGTTCAGACTGGATCAACCGGATAAAAACCTATCTGTAACACCCCGTAACTAGGAAGAACTAAAAAGAAATTAAATCTAGAAAATTTGTTAAGTTTGTTAAGTTGGATTTTTGATCAACTTCAAATGACCATAACTTCTAGCTCAAGATGAGTTAGATGTGTTTCAAGATATCGTAGGAAATATCTTGGAATAATCTTTCCAACGCCGCCAAGTTTGCGCGATTCCGAGTTTGTATGAGTGAGTTATGCCCATTGGAAGTTGGTTGTTCAAATAAGGAAATGTACAATCCGGATTTTTAAAGGGTAGTTTGGTCTTTTCCTTACCCAATTAATTTAATTCGTTTTAGTGAATTAATTAAGGGTCAAAACTGAATTAGGTCAGTTTAGAAAAATTGGAAATCTACGCTAGGGCTTGGAGAAAAGAGAAAAGAGGAGAAAGGGGAAGAAAGTTCAAGTTTCGACGTCTTCGTAAGGAATCGCTTGTGGAATTCGTCAAGGGGTGATCCCTACAAGGTATGTCAGATCACATAGTGTTGGGTCCATTCACCCACGCGCCAAACATATTTAATTCAGCGATTTTTGTCCTAAAAGAGTTAGAATTTGATATTCTTGAGTTGTGTTCTTGAATTGTTTTCATTCTTGAACTTACATGTGATTGATGGGTTTTATTGAGACATTTTAGCGAAGTTAAGAGTTTTTTTGAGTTAGATTCTAGTGTACATGCTTTCGGTATCTAAATCTAGGAAAATATTGAGAAAAGGAATCGATTTAAAATGATTTAGGGTTAGAAAATGAGTTGTAAAATTCGTCAGACGCACCTGGAGAGGGCCAGGCGTATCGCGCCCCCATAGCGCCAGAGAGGCTGGGGCGGCGCGCCTGAAGTGTGCCCAAAAGGAGCCCTAGAAAGTGGGGGTTGGCGCGGCACGCCAGGGACGCGCCCGGATCGTCGTTTTTCACTAGTTTTTCGTCGTTTAGCCTATTTAAGTCATTCTAAAGTGTACTAACACTTTCCATTGATTCTAACTACTCTAAATGGCTTCTAAACATCTAGAAATCATCCATAAACATGAATCATAACCTTGAATCCATAAATTCAAATTCAAGGAAAGTCAAGAGCCAAGTCTAGGAAGTTCTTAGAGTCTTTATCAAGAAGTCATTTGCAAATACTTTTAACTTTGTTTTAAGACTTAAAATTCAAGTTGAGTAAAGAGTAAAGAGTAAAGTTCGAAGTTCATTTCTTCAAAGAAGTATATGAGGACTATGTATTCCCAAAGAGTTTAAAAAAAATTCACATTTAAATAATAACGAAAACTGAGATTTCCAAAGAGCCTTTGAGCTAGTTTTCAGAAAAAAATAATCGCTTTCTAAATGAAGCAAGAGAGGAAACATTGATTTCCAAGATAGCCTTTGAGCTAAGTTTTTGAGAAATTATCTCAAATCACAGAAAGAAGTATGTTTTTAAACATAAGAGCTAGTATCATATTTTGGGAGTAGTATTGAGCACCGATATGGAGGAGAGTTCAGACAACTCACAGCTCCCATAAACCATGTAGCCATCATGGGTTAAAAAAGGTCATACTTTTTAGATGATTCCTTTAGTGATTTTTAGCATAGACTAGTGGATCCACTTAGTAGTCCAGGTTCTATACCCTCAGCAAGGTATAGGACGGCCCTGGCAATGTGAGGCAAAATGTTGTATCATCACAATAACTCTTACGTGATGGTTGTCGGTTAGAGAAACTCCCACAGAAGAAATTGTATTCTATATACACAGTTTATTGTATTTTAACATACATTCCAGAGTTATATGTATCTTTGCATACACACAGAGTTGACATTATGTTTTAAACAGCTTTTCTTTATATTGCACTTGTTTTAAACTGCTTTATATTGAAATGAGTTCAGTAATGTTGAGTTGAGTTGAGCCAGATAAGTTCTTCGGTTCCTTTCAAGCTTATGTCTTGTTTTAGAATTCCCCTCGCATACTCGTACATTCAATGTACTGATGCCATTTGGCCTGCATCTTATTATGATGCATACACAGGTAACCAGGATCATTGTCCAGCGCCTCATTGATGCAGTTGAGCATTCAGAGTCAGTTGGTGAGCCTCCTTTCTTTTCGGTGGTTCCTTTGTTATCATTTGCTTCTTTTTTTTGTATTTCATTTGTTAGGATGATCGGGGGTCTTGTCCCAACATCCATCTCAGTTGTTAGAGGCTTCATAGATAGACAGTCAGATGTTAGTTCTTTAGTCTTTTCATTGTTATCATCTTATATTGAGAGTTGAGTTTTCCTTATTGGCCAGTTGATGTTCTTTTATAACTTTCCAGTTTATTACATAGATTTATATTTGTTGAGTTAAGTTTTCCGCTGAGTAAGTAAGCCAGACCAAGGGTTCGCTTGGGCCAGCAATGGTTCTCGAGTGTCAGTCCCGCCCAGGGTGTAGGCTTGGGGCGTGACACTATCAGACCGATTCCTTATCGTTTCAACCGATACCATATATATCGGCACGAGAATCGGACAGGACCGGGCAAAAACCGGTCCAATTGCCAGCCTTAGTTCAAACCTATGTTTATGTTTCATATTTCCTCTTTCATGCTCGTACATTCAATGTACTGACGCCATTTGGCCTGCATCTTTTCATGATGCAGATACAGGTATTCAGGGTCATCAACAAGCGCTTTGTTGATACCACTTGCAGTCCCAGATAGCTTTGTTGAGCCTCTTTGCTTCCAGAGGGTTCCACATTTACTTCCAGTTTGTTAGGATGTCGTGGGTCTTGTCCCGACTTCCATCATAGAATTTTAAAGGCTTCGTAGATAGTATTTTTTAGGAGTCTTTTCCCATATCTTTTGTGATGTTCTAAAGTCTTGAGTTGATCAGTTATGTTTATTAAGTATTTCAGATCATATTGAGTTAAATTATTTTCATTAATGGTATATTTATGAGTTGAGTTGCATTTGAGATTCCTATTTCACTTGAGTAAGTCTTTCGTTGAGTAATGAGCCAGGTCAAGGATTCGCTTGGGAACCAGCGATGGTTCTCGGGTGTCGGCCACGTCCAGGGTGTAGGCTCGGGGTGTGACAGTACTTAAACTACGTCGTTTTACTTAGTCTAAGCCTAAGTAATTAGTCAGAAACTACCTAAAACCCTCATTCTCCTAAAATCATCTAACTTCAAAAAAAAACAAGAGAAAGAGGCGTCAGTTTCTCTCAAGAACAAGTAAAGGTCTTATTCAAGTTCACCCCCAAAATCCAAAGGATTTCTCCGTAGTTTTCATCACCGGGCATGTCGGATTTCACTAGTTGGTTCCTTTCACCCATTTGGTCCCTGGAATTCAGTCAATTCTTCAGTTTCTTCATAAATTTTTCAGACCTAGGGTTCCTAAATCGTAGGGATTCATTGCAGTTCAGCTTCTATAGTCTCTATAATGTAAATTACATGTTTCTTGGAGAATTAGCAGTGTAGTCCCATGTATAGAACTAATAAACCCTAGTTTGTGTTAGTTATTAGTATTTCATGAATTATACTTGCTAGGCAGATTAGTCAGCCAATCATGCTTCAGAATTCGAATGGCATATCTTTCGTATATGTATGTTGCATTCTCAGATAAATATCAGTATTTTGAGCTACTCACTATTTCAATTGCATTTTAGTTTTACATTCAGTAGGGGGTAAACTTAGCACCGAGTTGGACTAGGGTTCAACCTACCCTCAAGTCTCAGAACTACATGTCCCCGTAGACTTATAAGTCCCCTCTATTGGGCATTAGTTTTAGTGATCACACCACAATCATGCGTTTATACCCCGGCAAGGTATATTGGGTCCTCTCGATGAGGCGTAAAACATTCTCAGTAATGATCCTACCTTTGACATATCTAGACTGGTTAGCATAGATAATATTAGGAAGCAACACCTCTATACTATCATGAATGAGTCTAGATATGACCTTATTTAAGAAGTTACTTCGACTTATAGGTCTTAAATCTGAAAAAGAAACCACATTTTCTCTTTTAGGGATTAAGACCGGATTTGTGTGAGTAATAGATTTTGGTTAAGTTAAACCATCAAAAAGGATTGAACTATAGAAAATACATCATTACCAACAATGTCCCAGCAAACCTGATAAAAATGACCAGTAAATCCATTAGGACCACAAGCATTGTCTCCATTCAGCTCAAAAACTACACATCTTACTTCATCTACTATATGAGGTCTATTCAATTTAACATTATCTTCTTTAGATACCATACCAGACACTAAATCAATTAAAGTCATCTCCATATAAGATGTCCCTCCAATAAACTACTCTTGATAAAACCTTATGGCTTCTTCCTCTACTTCACTACCCTTAGCCCTTGTACCATCAGCTTTCTGTATCTTAGCAATGTTCAGTCTTTTCCTTCTACCTTTTACCAGGTTATGAAAGAATTTAGTATTTTTATCACCCTCTCTGATCCACTAAATACATGATTTCTGTCTCCAAAACTCTTCCTGAAAGTGCAGGTACTTAGTATACTCAGCATGAGCTCTACTAAGTACTGCTCTATTGACAGTAGGTGGTGTCTCGTAAAATATTTTTTCCTTAACTCTGAAAATGTCTTCCCTGATGATTTGTTGTTGGAAAATATCCCCATAACAATCTCTACTCCATTTTGCCAGAGCCTTCTTAGTTCTCTTCATTTTCTTCTTCAAGCTTACAAAAATATCTGAGGTGGCATCAGCAACCTAATTTTGCAGCACCGCCTCTTTAAACTCTTCTTTCTAGGTCCAAAACTTAAGGAATTTGAAAGGCTTATTAAAATATTGAACTTTTCCACCACAAGATGACAACATTGGTGCATGATCAAACCTAGAACTGGAAAGAATATCTAATCCCACGTTCCCCATTTCTCCTAAAAATATATTATTCACAAGTATCATGTCCAGTCTTTTAAAGATGCACTCCTCATCATCCCTACCATATCACCATATGAAAGGAATCACATTGAATCTTAGATCAACCAACTCACAATAATTTACACAGAAAGCAAAATCTTCCACCACATTAGGATAAATTGGCAATCCTTCAATCTTCTCTCGGGAATCAAAATGACATTAAAATATCCACATACCAACCATGGATATATCATATTCTAAATAATAGTGTAGATCTCATTCCATAATTTTAGTCTTTCATAGGAACTACATTTTGAATATACCAAGGTATTGATCATCTGGTGTCCATTATCAAATAGTAATTTCACAGTCGGTTGTTGTTATGAGTCTGATATTCCACCTGAATATTCTCCTTTACAAATAACCATATCTTCCCGTTTACATTATAATTTGCATAAGGCATGCCCAGCCTTCTTTTATATGATTGAATATGCCTTGTTTCTTGAAAAGGTCTCATTAGAGCCACCAAATAAAATTTATGGTGCCTTTGCAGGATTTGAACTCTATGGAATGAGTGATGAGTCCTCACAAATCTAATATTCCATATAAGGTCTTTGTACATCATTTCAGATTGGATCTTTCAGACCTCACATGATTGACCCTAACAGGTCCTTGAGAGTTAGCCTTTCTTTTCTTTGATTTCTCTTGTGGTGATATTCCTACTTCTTTACACACTTCAGAGAAGTGATTTTGGCTTTCAAATTCATCATGTTCCTCCACTTTTGACTTTTCCTATTGTGCTGGGATAACTTCTATTAGATTCTCCTTGTTTACCCCTTGATGAGAGACCAATTCATGCAGTATATGCATGGAAGAACTTTGTTGGGTGTCAACAAAGGTACTAACCTTGTATCATCATGTGTTGAATGTTCTTCTCTCAATTGATCTCCATGTGATTTAGTGGATTGCTCGCAATATGGAAGTACTAACAACTTTTTCTTGCTCAAAAACCCTTGTATCATCAACAATTTCCATCTATAAAGGGCTGGGAAATTCATCTCCCTGATTGATATCAGCTGTCTCCCCCCCTAGACCAATTTACAATTGCTTGATCTTCATCATTATGCCTAATATTAACCTCCTATGTTATGCTTTGCAGATTGGAATGTACAACAACAAGTTTGTTTAAATTTTCAAGACCATCTTTACCCACTAGATTGGGCTCCTATAAGTGCAGGCTTATACTGCAACATGTATCCATTGAAAGATCCCCTGTATAATGTGTTTGTGATTGAGTTTCATGTTCTTCTCTGCCTTTCATATCTTTGGTTGTTTTCTTGCTAGTTCCCTGACCATGATTGTCATCTGATTTATTGAAAGTAATACGAACCTATCCTTTAGTACACTCATGCACCCCTTTATTTGAGACCATTGTATCATATGTATCATTATCATTCTCATATCATTCTCAGTATCTTCTTCTGTAAGTGCATTAAAGGGGTTACTAATGGTAACCTTCTCTCTCTCTATTTTCAATCCCTTAATATCTTCAGAGGTATTGTTATTCCTGGGAATATCCTATTAGTAGGACCCAGTGCTTATAGTTTCTTCCCGAAAATCTCTGATGTTGTTGAACTACTTCCTTGTCATTCACCTTTTCTTCCTCGGGCTGTTCTTTCCTTCTCAATTCTAGGTGAAGAAATCTTTAGTCATCTTCATTATGACCCTGTAGTTTGCACTTCTTTCAATACTTTGGTAGCATGTCATAAACCATTTTAATCTTCTCTACTTTGGACGAGTTCTTTACTGGATCAACAACTTCTAATTCCACAAATTTAGGTAGCTCACCCAGTAAGTCTACCAGAACTTTCACCCTCTCACAACTCGGTCTTGTCTTGTTAATATTTGCATAGCTAGTGAAAACAACGATTCCTTCCCAAAAAATGTAGGCCATAAATCAGGGAATGAAATCCATGTCATAGTTTGTGTGATTTTTTCAGTAACCTTGAATTTTTCATCATAGATTAGAGGTCTCATAGGATAGGCAAAACCTTCCCTATCAGAGATGTAGTACAAGGGTCTTGCCATCATGTTCACAAAATCTTCATATAGTTCCAAACTTATTAAAACACGCCTATTTCTCAACAAACCAATCTGGTCGGCTCCTTTAATATTACATTAAGATGGAATTAACCTCCTTAACTCCTCTAGCTGTGGCCAGCCATAAGAGAATTTTTCTATCACTGCATATTGAAGGTTTTCCAATGCATTCATCCTTTTAACTTCATCCTCTATCCATGTTACACGTAGAACACCATTATTTAATGTAGGCATCTTAAATAGTATTGGAAACCCACATGGGCTTTGTTATTATTCGGAGAATTCATATTCAATGGTTTCAACAGAGCTGCATAGTTGCCTTACTTGAATTTTGTTGCTTCTTCGCTAGGTAAGTTAGGTACATTAGGCAAATCAATATGAATAGAAGGGAGAGAAGGCAATTGTATATCAGAAGCAAGTGGGATAAGTTGACCAGTCGTTACCGCCGACTGGCCAATGGCAGCTCCAATCATGGATTCAGGCGTAACAGATTAGGGTTTGCATGAAAAATAACCGCCGGCTCCATTTGAGCAATTTGTTATTGCCTTCAAGGGAAAATAGTTGTTGTGTTCTTGGACAAATAGTTGTTGCATTTTGGCTAAATTGTTACTGCATTTTGAGCGAGTAATTTCCCTAGATAGTCATTCATGTTTGAGAAATTACCTAGTAATATCACTTATGTTTGTTTTAGGACTACAATATCACTCAACTTTGCATATTTTCCTCAAAATATACTTGGCAAAGAAAAAATATTATTCTCTCTCCCATTGAGATGCCATGTCACATTATTCATTTTTTATTTAAAAAAATGAATATTTTAAAATAATTCATATGTTATATTCAATTTTTTTTAAAATCTTGATTATTTATCATTTTTAATTTTTTACTTTAGCATATTAAGAGATAGACATTTTTTATTTTATTATTATATTTAACATTAATTATTTTTGTAAAATCATTTCTCAATTCATTCATTCATTAATTTCTTAAGGAATATGCAAAGTGCACAATTTTAATGGAATGTCATATCATATTATTCTTTTTTTTAATAATTTTTTTAACTGGGAAATTTAGTTTCTACTCCTTCCGTCCATCTTTACATCTTTACTTGTTAAGTATTAATTTTATTATTTCTTAAGAAATAATAAAGATAATTTTACTATATCAATTTTTTAAAATAATAAATTTATATTTTAAAAAATGCATTGGCAAATGACTATAATTAATAATAACAGTGAATTAGGAATCAAGTAATAAACTATCACTTGATGTTCTAAAATAAACAAGTAACAAATGAATAATTATTTATAGTGTAATGAATAAATAAAAATGGGCAGAGGGAATAGTTGCTAGAAAAAAATCCGTAAAAAGAGTTAGTTGATACTTTTGATTTTTTTTTAGTATGTGTTCTCTAACATCACTTTTTTTTTTCATTCACTTTTACTTGTTTTTAATGTTCACCTTGTTCATTCTATAACAACTTAAAGAATGAATGATTTAGAATAAATAATTAGTGTTAATCATAATAACAAAAAATAAATATGAGTTTGTTTAAAAATGTTCACTTTGCATTATGTAATTATTATTTTTACCGAGTATATCATATAGGTTGATTTAAAAAGTTTTTTTTTTTTAATTATTAGTAAAAAGGGAATAATATGACATGGCATTCATTAGGAGGGAGAAATATGTATTTTTATGTCAAGTATATTTTGAAAAAAACATACAAAGTTGGATGATATTATAGTCCTAAAACAAACAAAAGTGATATTATTAGGTAATTTTCCAAACATGAGTGACTATCTAGGAAAATTACTCATTTTGAGCTATAGAGCTGAGCTCAAGAAGTTGACATTGTGTGAATCCAGGACTAGAATCAACTTTCTCCTTCCCTCTATGACTGCTGCTTTACTACTACTACAGAGGGCGCAAATTGTCATAAAGGTGTACAAGCATGTGCAAGATCAGCTGTAGTTACCCCTTATACTTCCATTTTTGAGTAACTCTTTTGGTGCTCTTCTCTTCTTATAAGGAGCTTTCACACTACTAGAAACTGGCTAAAAACTGAGGGCCATAACACAGCAGAAGAAATAAGAAAGCACGCTCTTATATGAGGCAGTGCTGTTAAGTCAGGAAAGGCAAAAGACAGTATTCTAGAAATGAGGCAGTTCATATCCTAAATAGTGTAAGACACGATAACAAGCAGTCGCCGAAATCTTTCTTGTTAGTCAAAAAATACAACCAACAACAAAGATGAAAAACTCTCGAGCATTTAACAATCTTTGTGTCAACATCAATGAAAACTCCTTACTTCGACTATTCATTTCTTTGGACAGAAGAAATTATTTGAACTCTTTCACACTTGAACTATCTGTGGATGATATTACATCAACTGTCCAAGAATGCTGGACAGTTGAATCCATTGCACAAATGGGTTTTGAAACATCTAACATAAGGAGGTGTAAGCAAATACATTTAGGGGTTATATGGTAGGGTGTATAAGAATACTACTTAATGTGGTGAACTAGTAATAATGTTGGGATTATATTTCATCAATTATTTTGTTTGTTATATTAAATGAACAGGGTGTATTAAAATTTAAAACAAAGTATTGAATAGGATGTATTATAATAGAAAGTACTTGTTAACGTCATGAATTATCAATTTTTATTTGTATGGTTGTGTTGTCTGAATCCTATAACACCATCTTCTGAGTATTTGTTTGCATTTGTATAACCTGATAAACAATAGCCCTCATCTAGAATCTATTTTACAGAACTGTTCTTAAAACAATAATCTAAAGTGCCAAAGTTGCCACAGCTGAAAATATACAACTTTGACAAATAGAGAGCATCCTCAAATCTTGCTTTTATAGAAAGTTACATTTCAGTGTAGGCTACAAGAGCTCTCTGTAGAGATCATATGTCAAATTTTAAGTGACAATCAGACAAAAAACAAGATTACCAGTTCTTCAATACACTATAAGGCGAAGGGAACAACGAGCTATTTACCCCTGGCAAAATGACCCGATATATAATTGCAGTAAAAAATTTAGCCCAAACACCAAGAAAAATGAGGATAAAAAGGAGTATAGAGAGAGTTGAAGACTTCTCATAAACAAACTAAATATCTGTAAGGTAGAAAAACATTAAAAGGAAACACAAAGTTAACCAAGGACTAGGCAAAAACCGCTTGTTGGATGGATCATCTACATCCAACATAGCATGCTTAAATAAAAATCCAAAACTGTGAAAACAAAGAGAAACCGGCGTGTACTTCCTCCAATCATTTAGATTTCATCTAAATGGAAGTCAGGCAAATGGTGCTATATGTTTATCCTAGTAACGGCCAATGCCCCACACTCTAATCAGACCATCTGTGTATCCACTGAAAAGTGTGCTCCCATCGGCACTCCAACTCAAACTGGTGCAGTATATAACCTGTCAAGTGGTGATAAAATGAGTTTAGCTACACACAAGGTATTTCACCATTGACAACAATTGAACTGACCAAGTCCAGGCACACAGCATCATTACAAAAACCAGGTCAAAACAGCCATAGAAATGTAAAGTTATAAACTTGCAAGTAAGAAGAGCAGCAACCCTTCTAAATATTAAAGATTCTCATTTGTGTACTAACAAATGACTGAACCAGTAAGAAAAGAATGCTAATAACTGCAAAAAGGGGATGGGAAAGAATTCATAAGAGCATAAACCGACAAATTGGTCGGGTGATAAATACTAGTTCTAGGAAACTTTAATACTATCTGAATTACTACCATAACTTCCTACAGAACTGAGTATATTATACCATTAAGTCTACAGAACAAGAACAAGAACAAGAAAAGCTCGAGAAGCAAACCCCTGCTAAGAGTTACTAACTATGATATTTTACTGATAAGATTATGAACTGCTCCTCTGATATCAGTATCAATAAAGTACAAATGAACTATATCCACAATACATTCAAACAATCATCTTCATATTACACATAACATAAAACAATAAACCAAAAGTAGCATTCTTTTGCTACTCACCTTGGTTTTGCTATTGCCAGAAGTAGAAGTTGCATTGCCAGACATGTCAGTCTCTTGCTTGAGATCAACACGAAGATCAACAACAATACTCTTACTCTCCAAATCCCAAATTTTAATACTCGACTCAGTTGCAGCACATAACCAGTACCTATTGGGACTAAAACAAAGAGCATGAATAATAGAACCAGAATCAAGGGAGTACAATTTCTTCCCTTCAGCCAAATCCCACAACAAAATCACTCCATCCTTTCCTCCACTAGCACACAAAGAACCATCTGGAGATACTGCAGCAGTATTCACATAACCAGTGTGCCCAGCAAGAGTAGCACGAAGCTTACAGTTAGAAAGGTTCCAGATTTTCACAGTCCGATCCCATGATCCAGAAACAATAGTTGGTTGAAGATTATTTGGGCTAAAACGAACACAAGACACCCAATCAGAATGTGAATCTTGATCCTGAATCGTGTACTTACACTCACCCAAAGTATTCCATAGCTTAATCGATTTGTCACGAGATGCAGAAACAATCTGACGGTTATCAACTGAAAATGCGACGGATAAAACATCCTTCGTGTGTCCGACGAAACGCCGGGCAGTGGTTCCAGCTTGAAGATCCCATAAACGGAGTTCACCGTCCCAAGATCCGGAAAGTGCAAACATACCGTCGGATGATAAGACAACATCTTGGACGAAATGACCGTGTCCGGTGAGACGGCGACGTGGGACACCGTATTGTGAGCCCTCTTTTGTAAGTGACCAAACAATGATGGATTTGTCACGAGACGATGTGACAATCATGTCGGAGTTGTCGATCGGAGTGGCAATGGCTGTCACCCAATCTGTATGGGCCTTCATTGTGCCGCGGAGGACTAGTGATTCTTGCGACATTGTGTCCAACAGTGATTGAAGCGAAATGGAGGTGAGGGAAGAAGAAAGGAGGAACCCTAACTAACTCAATTGGATGTATTTATACGCTTCAAGGTTTCTAGGGTTTTTGGACGGGTCTGCTAAAGGGCATCCGGGTTGACCATTGAGAAATCGAAATAACATATTTATCCCAACTTTCTACATATTAAAAGCCCAATATGTCAAGATTGAGAAAAAAAATTTGGTGGAAGCCAATGTTCTATACAATCTCATGATGTTTGAATGTTAGGTGTTTGGGTTAACAATGTTGATTGATTGAGTGGTTAGTGGTCTTGATCAATGTTTTGAAAGACTCTCACTACTAGAAAAGTGTGAATTACATAGGGATATTATTTGGGGAAAATTGTCACAGGTAATACTTCTAAATTTTCTTGCGAAAAATTTAAATTTCTCAATATTAGAATATATTACCTGTGAAAATTATATTCTCAACAAATTTCGCAGCTAACGTTGTTATCATTTTGCACTAAATTAGTTCCTGTAAAATTACCTAGGGAAATATATCCGCAAGAACAATATCTCTAGCTATCCCTAGGTACATAGACAAAAAATATTTTAAAAAAAAATTCTTTTTAATCTGTAGGAAAATTTCAGATTGTCTAAAAAATTATTTTTGGGATTTACCTAGACATTTTATTACCTTGGGAAATAATTGGGGATTTAGGAATTATTAGACCAATTATCTTTTAGATGATTGGATTCTTTTACACTTATAATTTTTTTGGATAATAGACCAATTAAAAACTTAATTAGGAATTGGAAAGTGACTGTAAGACCCACTAAGACTAATTTTCCTCTCTCTAACTCACTTTACACAAACCCACTAAAGCTTCTCTCCAAAACTCACATGGAGATACAATGGTGGAAACGATATGAATCGGTGTAGCCCCAAGCTCCAAGCTCATCCAAAGCTCATCCCCAAGCTCATCCCCAAGCTCATCCCCAAGCTCATCTCAAAACTTTTCTAGCGGACCTCATGCTTCTCTCCAAGTGAATTTTTCCGAAGTAAAGGACTACAGATCGAAAGATTTGCTTGTCAATCTATCCAAAAATTGAGGTTAATCTACAAATTTCAAGCTCTGTGAGGTTAATCTGTAAATTTTTGTTTACTGTCTTAGTTTGGATGAAAATCGAGTGAAATTTTTTTGCAAATCAAAGCTCTTGCTTAAATACTTGGAGAAGATGAGTGCATGTCCTTATTATGTTTCTTCTCTATAGCTTATTGAATTTTAATATCCTGCAAATGATGTTTGTTCTAGAATCTCTTCAATTTGTTCTCATCTTCAAAAAAAATTTAGTTGATGTAAGTTTATGTTTTACAATTAGAGACGGCCTAATGCATGAAGTGATTTTGTTTGACAATTAGAGATGTTGTCAACGCCTGCTACTACTGGCAGTCTATTACGAAAAACCTTAATATTTTGCAATTTTACAATACTGTAATGTATAGTTTGGCACCATTAGCTAGTAGCAATAGAAAATTTTCAAGGCATTTGTCTTGATCCGTTCACCTGAAAGCAAGAAGAAAGTATCATGGCAGCATGACATCACGCGAAAATTGAAATTAGGATGAAATTATTGATTAACAAAAAAACTTGATTTCCTCTTTTATGGTGTCATTTTGTGTTGAGTTATACCTCTTTCTGATGCTATTTACTACTGACAAAAAATTAGGTGTTTATTTTTGTTGACAAAAATAAGAGTCTGTAACTACTCTTCAAGTTTACAGTTAGGAGTTAGTTAATTTGTTATAAAGTTGTTAGATAGTTAGTTACATTCTAGAGCTAAGAATAGAATGAGAAGTTCATGTATAAATAGATGTGATACAGCTTTATGGAACATAACTTTTTCTTCTCAAATCTCTGAAAGATTAATCTTCTATTTTTCTGTACAAACAACTCTGTAAACCTTCATGGTATCAGAGCCTTGATCAAACTCTGAGTAGATCAGGTGCATAAGGTCAGATTTCTGAAGATCAGAGTCTGGAAAATTCATCAAATTTTTGAAGATCAGAGTCTGGAAAATTCATCCGATTTCTAAAGATCAGAGTCTGGAAGAATTATCAAGCTTCCGCGATACAAATCAAGAAAAATAGCAAGATCAATGACAAACAATGGTGGCCAAGATACTAAGATCAATAATGGTGGAGTTCCTGGTCATGGAAATACCACACTGATGATGCCTGCAAATCAAGTAGTGGATTATAATCATCCTCTGTACTTAAGTCATGCTGATGTTAGTGGGGTTAACCTCATCTCTTTTCAACTCCTTGGGATCTAAAACTATGATGTGTGGAGTCAATCCATTCGTTTGGCATTGCTTGGAAGAAACAAAATTGAACTGGTGGATGGAACCTGTAGAAAGAATGATGTGAGTGTAGAGTTAGGAGGTCAGTGGGAAAAAGTAAATGCGATAGTTCTCTCTTGGCTTCTAAATTCTGTGTCCAAAAGTCTGTTAGCAGGAGTGGTGATATACCGTGAGTTTACGGTATTTCTAATACATTTCACTTATAAGTTGTGTGTGTCTAGGGCCTTTTAGTATTGGTTTTTATGTGTTTTTATCATATTTTGCAGGAAAGATGTTCATGCGCGGAAGTAAAGAGACAGCTGAAAGGGATGCAGAAAAGGGCATCTACGGAGTGATCTACGGACCGTAGGTCTATTGACGCTCCGTAGATGGTGGCCGTAGATCAGCAGCCAAGGCATGGAGGAAAATCAGGGAAATCTGACCAAGT